>PVJN01022618.1:0-34229 GCA_004026805.1 Lasiurus borealis | reverse complement strand
ATTTCCGAGTTGTGATTGCCTGTCTGCAAGGACACCTTGGATGCTTCCCCAGATGGCTGCAGACTTCCAAATTGGACCTGTTTTTTGTGCACTGATGTCTGCATATGCTGCCTCCTGGGAGAAGGAGAGAACAGATTTTAAAGAGCTTCTTAAATTAAAACTCAAATCATCTCGAGGCTGCACAGCAGAAACCACTTCATCCGGGCATGCATTCTCTTTGCGCTGCCTGTGAGGCCTGGAAATGAAGCAGAGAGATGGCCCCCACCACAGCCTGTCACTTAACTCAGTGGCTGGCAAACCGTGGCTCGAGAGCCACATACAGCTCTTTGGCCCCTCAAGTGTGGCTCTTCCACAAAATGCCATGTACAGTGAGATTGAAGGAGTACCCTAATTAAGTTAACAATGTACCTACCTATATAGTTTAAGTTTAAAAAATTTGGCTCTCAAAAGAAATTTCAGCCGTTGTACTATTGATATTTGGCTCTGTTGACTAATGAGTTTGCCAGCCACTGACACCTCTTCCTGCACTGGCTGGGAGGGCGGTCTTCAGGAGCCACGCTGAACAGCAGCAGGAAGCACAGAACACATTTTAAGTGAGAGGTTCCGGATAGTAGAATCACTTGGGGAAGCGTTTTTTGAATACCCATACCTGAGCTTCTTCCCAGACCAAATCAACCCAAATCCCTGAGGTTGGGGCCTGGGCATCATTACCCACCTTCATCTCTAACATGTAGCCAGCATAGAACACCATTGCTTTAAGGCCTCCCTGCCACTTACTGGCTTGGTGATATTGAAAGGCTGCTCAAATTCAGTTTCCCTAGGGATCAGTGTGGTGGATGTTCTTTGCCTCCCAGAATTGTAGTCAGTAGCAGGGGAAGTCAATGGGCACAGAGAATTGCGCAGAGTGAAGGGCTCAAAAAATAGTAAATTCTACTTTGAGCTTGGGTTAGCAGTTGAGGTAAGAGCTTGGAGTGCAGAACTGAAGTGAGAAATAAAATTAAAAACAAAGTCTAAGGAAATGAAATAGCAAGTCATGGATTAGGAGACAATATTCATAATACATATATCCAGTGGAGGACCCAGAATATAGAAAGAATCCCTACAAATCAGTAATAGGAAGATAAACAACCCATTAGCAAAGGATCAAAAGACTTGAGCAGACACTTCACAAAAATAGATATAAGATCAACCAATAAGTGCATGAAAATATTCAATGTCATTAGGAAAATGCAGATTAAAATTGCAATGAGAGATCACACCCATTATTCCCATAGCAGGATTCAAAAGATTGATAATACCAAGTGTTGGTTAGGATGCGGAGTAATTGGAACATTGTGGGTAGGGATGTAAAATGATACAATCACTTTGTATACCTACTTGTTAGCTTTTCCTAAAGTTAAGCATATATTTACAATACAACTCCAATTCAAACCCAGAAGGAATGAAAAGCTATGTGTACAAAAAGGCTTCTGCATGAATGTGGACTTGATTATAGGAAAACACTGGGAACAACAACCAATGTCTACCAGCTGGTGAGATTAGCAAACTGTGGTGTACTACTCAGTCTTAAAAATGAATGAGTTATAACCTAGATCAATTTCAAAATCATTATGTTGTGAGAAAGAATCCTGATACTGAAGAGAATTATCCTGTTTGATTCCATTCATATGGAGTCCAAACCAAACAAATCTAATCTATGTATGGTGATAGAAAACCAGTCAGTAGTTATGTCTGAGTGGATGTTTGGGATTACCTAGAAAGAGGCATGAGAAAATTTCTTGGGGATGGAAATGTTCTATTTCTTGTTGGGGTGATAGATACATGAGATGTGCTTTGGTCAACTTTTACAATTAAACCTGTGCATTTTAATATATGCAGGTTATACATCAAGAAGAAAGAGTTGGAAGAAAAGAAATAATAACATTTCACACCAGAGACCTATGTGGATGGGTGCAAAGGATGGATACTGGAAGATAGATGAGTGCACGGCGAACCTCACCGCCAGCTGTTTCGGTTGGTCAGAGAAGGTGTCTGTGCCAAGAGGAGGTGTAAAGCATATTTACTTGTCATATTAATCAAGGATATGTCTCCTCCACAGAGGACTGTGAACTGCTTTCTGCACTTTCCATTCTCCAAGTTTGTGTAAATAAAAGCTTTGGACAGGGCCAAAGATTCCATGTGGGTTTTCAACTTACATATTTACCGAAGGCTAACTGTTAAATATGATGTCTTAACCCCAGCCAGCAAGTTAACTCTCGAGCAAACCTGAAGAGGTTCCAACTGGTCAAAGAATGGACAATTTGAGCACCGCTGAGGATGATGGCCCCAGTGGGTGGAAGCACATCAACTCTGTGTGAATGCATGAGCATACAATCATATTAATCCAGCAATGACAACAAAAGTAAATCTAATTGGTCACTGTTGGAGGATTCTGGGAAACTGGGCCATTATTTTGAAAAGTGTAAATAAAAGGAAAGAATTCACCATTTTTCCTGCCTTCTGTTTACTCACTGTACCACATGGAGAAGTTTACTTTTAAAGAAGTATTTCAGCCGAAACCAGTTTGGCTCAGTGGATAGAGCGTTGACCTGCGGACTGAGAGGTCCCAGGTTCAATTCCGGTCAAGGGCATGTATCTTGATTGCGGGCACACCCCCAGTGGGGGGGCATGCAGGAGGCGGCTGATCGATGTCTTTCTCTCATCCATGTTTCTGACTCTCTATCCCTCTCTCTTCCTCTCTGTGGAAATTCAATAACATATATATAAAAGAAGTATTTCAGCTAATAAATGAAGGAAGAATAGTGGATTTTGAATATCACAATTTTGGACCTGGGAGTATTGTTAATTATTAACATGACAAAAAGGACAATCGACATCCTTAACCTCCTGCTGGAAGCTCACACTACCATCTAGCAGGCACTCACGCCAAAAATATCCAGCCTGAGACTGATGAAGCCGACAGACCTAAGTGCCCATACAGAAAAAGGAAGAACTTGTTAAATAACACCCATGGGATGCAATCAGTAAAATCCAGACTTGAAAAACTGTAGGACAATCTGGTTTTTCCAACAAATTAATTATAAGAGAAAAACATGGAGGGCAACTTATAGATTAAAAGAGATTGTAAAAACATGTCAACCAATTGCAATGTTTAAAATGTGAACTTTATTTGTAGTCCAATTCAAACAAGCTATAGAAAAAAAAATGCGCCAAAACCAGTGTGGCTAAATGGATAGAGCATTGGCCTGTGGACTAAAAGGTGCCAGGTTCAATTCCGGTCAAGGGCATGTACCTTAGTTGCGGGCACATCCCCAGTGGGGCGTGTGCTGGAGGCAGCTGATGGATGTTTCTTTCTCATCGATGTTTCTAACTCTCTGTCCGTCTCCCTTCCTCTCTATAAAAAAAATCAATAAAATATATTTAAAAAAAAAAAAAAAGAAAGAAAGGGAAAAAAATGCCATTTATGAGACAATTGGAATTGTGGATATTTATGAGATATTTGATAATATTAGTCTATTGACATTGCAATTACATATAAAAAGGAGTCCTTATATTTTTTTTGAGATTGATATTGAAAAAATGTACAGATGAAATAATATTATATGTGAGATATGTTTCAACATAATATGGGAGAACCAAGTGGATGGGGATATACACGTAGATGAAATAAGATTGACCATGAGCTGGTACATGCTCCTCATGTTTAAGTCAAGGAGGTTTACAGAGGAATTCATTATTTTGCCCTACTCTTGTCTGTATTGGAAAATCTTCATGATAAACATTTTTAAAAGGAGGCATGGGACAAGGTTTTAATAACAGTATTTTCTTGTTTCAATGTAGGTGTTTTGGATCCTGATGAATTCTCAGCATTGATAGGGGAAAAATATGCTTAAATATCTCTATCAAAATTTAAATGTAACATTAGATACATAGAAATAAAATATATAGTTTTTAAGTAAGGGAGACATTCTGCAGTCTGTTCCATGCTTCTTTGTCTCTAGATCTATTTTGTTCATCAGTTTATTTTGTTCATTAGATTCCACATATGAGTGAGATCACGTGATAACTGAATCAAAAAATATAGGGTCCTTGAAAATCCAGTAAAAGAAAGAGGGAAATAGAGGAACATCTCAGTGAGAAAGCTCTCTTGTGCTTAATTCCAGGTGCTTGTTTGCGTAAAGAGGATTCTGTATGTTTGCATGTGGAAGAAAAATGGAAGCCCAGACTGTTGACTCTAAGAAGGATTTCATTAGGAATAAAGCAGATTTCTATCTTATTTATTTTATCTTATTTGAATTTTTAATATAAATGTATTGGTTTTGGGAACTTTATTAAATATTTAAAAGACATGACAAATTTCAGCCACACGTGGGGACTGGTTGGCCTTGAATTTCTAACTCCATTCCCTGGGGCAGGGCCCAGCTGCCACCTTTTCACTTCTGCCCCAGGTGATTCCATGCAGGTAGGTCAGGGATCACACTTGGGGAAATTGAGTCCCAGGGTTAGTGGGAATGAGGGAAGAGCAAGGTCTCTGGATGACAGGCTATTGTAGGCAGAGAGAAGAATGTCCGAGCCTCTGTCCTTGGGTCCCTGCCATCTCCTGGCTCAGCCTGGAACTCTGTAGGTGTTTGACAGGCATCTTGCACATACAAATAAGTGTGCAAGTGAACAAGTGGGGGGGAATTGGAGCAATGGCAAGCAATTACAAGTTCCCGGATAAGGACAAGGAGGGGACTGCTGAGCAGAGTGGAGGAGAGTCTACTGGAGTAGAACAGATTCACATGATGCAGGAATCACTGATAAGACACAGCACTGCCAGCATGAAGGTGCTAAGCTTCCATTTCACCATCTCTGAAACAAAGACAGGAACAGTATCCACACCATGGGCTTCATAAGGATAACACATGTGTTCATGTGTGTACTGCTTAGCAGGGTTAGTGCCCATTATCTGCATCATTCATATTACCACTTGCATTATTATTAATGTGTGGAGTTGACTGTCCAGGCCCTCAGTAACTGTGCAAGCAGTCTGTAAGTGTTGGCAGTCAAGCAGGAAGAGGTGAGATCGCTGAATGACAACAGCTCAAAGATGAGGGGTTTTAAATAAAGCCTCAACAGTGAGGGTCTGGAAGCCTCAGGGCAAAATCAGGAGAAAGCCACCCACCTCCCAACCCCCTCATTGGGGAAGCCAGAGGCTGGTTGGCTTGGAGGCGGAGTCAGTGCTCTTGGAAAAGAGATATGGTCCCCTTCCTCCTGCCCTTCTGTATCACCAACCTCAGTGACACAGACTACCAAAATGCTCACTCTGATCATTTTTCCAATGCTTGGACACTAGGAGTATGGAGATTTGCTCTGCTAGTGTGGTTCAGTTGGTTGGGCATTGTCCCATACACCAAAAGGTAACAGATTTTATTTCAGGTAAGGACACATATGTAGGTTACCAGATCCATCCTTAGAGAATCTCTCTCTCTCTCTCTCTCTCTCATAAATAAACATATCCTTGGGTGAGAATTAAAAAATATATATTTTAAGATTATGCAGTTTTCCTGAAACCTGCAATATGAAATTTGAGATTTATACTCTAAAATGGCCAGTTTGGTTTTCATGAAAAAGATCCATGAAATGCTGTTTTGTCCATTCATCTGATTTTTCCTTTAAAGAAATATTCCACAGTCATAGCAATTTAGTTTACTTGTTTGGGCATCAAAATTTAGATTAGGCTAACTTTTTTTAAAAAAAGCTTTACTAAGATATAATACACAAGCAGTAAATTGAACATATTTAAAGTGTACAATTTGGTACATTTTGACATACACATACTTATGAAACTATTACAATAGCTAGGCTGACTTTTTATAAAAATATTAAACTGTAGTAATTACCCCTTTAAACATTTGCTCACACACACATACACACACACACACACACACACACACACACACACACACACAACACATTCCAATGTTTTCATATGGTAGGAAGGACTACCCTGATCAGAATTCACCTTTAGGTACATAGAACATGCAATACTCAAAATTTATTGGTTTACTGTTTTTTTTGTTTGTTTGTTTTAAAATACATTTTTATTGATTTCAGAGAGGAAGAGTGGGAGAGAGATAGAAACATCAATGATTAGAAAGCATCATTGATCAGCTGCTTACTGCACACCCTCTATTAAGGACCGAGCCCACAACCCAGGCATATGCCCTTGGCTAGAATCAAACCCGGGACCTTTCAGTCTGACTCTATCCACTGAGCCAAACCAGCTAGGGTGGTTTTCTGTTTTGTTTTTTTTATTATAATAACTTTTACTATGGTTTTAGATTTGCTGAAGAATTGCAAAGGCAGTACAGAAAGTTTCTGTGTCCCATGTTGGTAACATCTTATATTACTACTAGTAGCCCTGTGCATGAATCTGTGCACCAGTAGCTTGCCAATAGCTCCCCACCACTCTCCAGTAGCTCTCCATCCACTGCCCTGCCCTCCTGTAGTTCCTCCATCTCCCTTCATAGCTTGCTGCCCTGCCCCCTCCTGTAACTCACAGCTGACCACTTGTAGCTCGATGCCCCACCCTCCTGCTGATCTGTGATCCAGTCGTTATGCAGTCATTCTTACACTTCACGGTGTAACAACCATTTGCATATTACATCTTTATTAGATAGGATGGTGTATTTGTCAGAGCTAATGAACCAGCATTTGAAACATCATTATTAACTCAAGTCCACATTCAGATGTCCTTAGTTTTTACCTACTGTCGTTTTTCTGTTTCAGGATCCCATCAAAGATATTGCATGATACTTGGGCATCATGGTTTGTTAGACCCCTCTTGGCTTCCTTGTGTGGACCTTGACAGTTTAAGGAGTATTGATCAAGTATTTTGTAAAATGTCCCATTCCTTGGGCTTGTTTAGTGCTGTCTTCATGATTAGACTGGGATTATAGGTCTTTGAGAGGCAGATCACGGGGAAGTGCTATTCTCAACACATGTATCAAGGGTACACACTATCACCACAACTTATCACAGATTGTAAGTGGTGTTTTATATCATCTAAAGTGTCCAGAATATGTTTCCAAAAGAGATTCTTAAAAATGGCTACTAGTAGAGTGTAGTGCCTTTTTAGAAGAAAAGATAAAGTAAATCAATATTTCATTAAGTCTGGTGATTACAAGGCTTTGTGGCCTCACTAAGCCTAGTAAGACTCAGGAAAACAAAGGGCCTGCTGGGGTGGGAGTTGTGCCCCTTAAATACCTGCACTGGCCTAGCTACTTCCTGCAAGTGTATGTTCTCTTCTCCATTAGCTCACAGAACCCTCCAGAGTGAGGACTGTTTCTTTGGACTGGTTTGTCTACACTCAGCACCAGCCCTGAGCTGCTCAGTACTTCACGCAGCAGGTGCCAATATATGCTTTGCTAAGTAGCTGAGCAGATGCTAAATGGTTCGGGATGAGAGAGGACCTGTCCCCTGGCCTCACTTCCGCTGGCCTTTCCTTTCTTCCTATGCTTCAGGCACATCTCTGCTGGCAGGAAGAGGGTGAGAAGGAACCTGGGGTAGGATGTCGGCTTTTGTTGGATTCTTCAGGGGAGGGTCAAGGATGTGGGGCTTTGGAAAGAAGCAGTAGTCAATCATTTTTGCAGGGAAGGGAGGAGGGAGAAGGACATAGGTAGGTGTTTAATATTTAGTGGATTGCACAGGGTCCTTGTTTTTGACTCACTTTATCATAGAATCAGAATGACAGTGTCTGCAATTGGTGTTCTGTGAGATCATTCATGTGCTGACATTGGTGTTCTATGAGATCAACCATGTCCTGACCTTGGCATTCCGTGAGATCATCCATGTCTTAATCTTGGTGTTCCATGAGATCATTCATGTCAACATTGGTGTTCCATGCTCTCCTTCAGATCCTGATGCTGGTGTTCTGAGATGTTTTCTGTACAGCAGGATAACAACACTAGCTGTGAGCATCAGAAGAGCTCTGACAACATGGAGGCCAGCCCTGAGTATCAGACAAATGCACAGGAGTGAGGTGCTGCCTTTTTCTTTCTCAGTCACTTGGGTCTTCTTTTATTTCTCTTCCAAGAGCTTTGCTTAAGTTTTCTCCTTTTGTCCTTACGACAACCTCATGAGGGAGACATCTGTCTCAGTTTGGCTTCTCTGGAATGCAGAGCCTGAGACAAGGAGGTGGTTGGAGCTTGTCTATAGGAAAGGTATCTCAGGAAGCAGGAGGGAGAAGGCAGGGACAGTAGAAGAGAAGGAGGGAAAGTCACCCCAGAGAATGTTATGGAGATTGCTGCTCTAGGCCAGAGAACCTCTACTCCCCAGGATCACCAGGAGCACTCAAAACACTCCCTACCCCGCTCCCCTCCCCTCAGATCTTCTAACCAAACAGGAGAGTCCATTTGTCCCCCAGCTAGGCCAATGGCCCACTGGCTCCCAGCTGCCTTTGGTTGAGGGTTGCTGATGGGGACATTGACTTTCCTGACTTCCAAAGCAGGGACCCTTCTTCAGATAAGGGCCTGAAGCACAGAGATTGAGGCCTGAGGCTTGGAAGCACCTGACCTGCTTCTCAACTGCAAAATGTTAGCAAGAGAGTGAGCCCCCAAAAAACCATCTTCCCCAGCTGGGGCTGAAAACAGAAGCGGGAGCTGAAAACATGTGTGAGAGACTTCCACATTCCTCTTAATGTACAGGTGAGGGAAGGAGGGCGTGGGAAGGTGAATTCACATGTCCAAGGTTACACAGCTACGATTACACAGGCAAGATTGTCACTCAGGCAGTATCTTTAATTCATCTTGTACCTTTTAAACATTATGCTTTTCTGTCCACTCTTTGACTGTGTCTTGCTCATGACTTATGAATTCCATTCAATACTCTCATCTTGATGCACTTTCTTCTGGGCCTGCGCCAGAGCCATCATTTTTTACTTGGCAAGGCCCTCCTAGTTCATTTGTCTCTCTTTCCCACTTTCCTCTGAGCCTCGTCATGACAGGCCCATGTCCTGAAGTGCTCCTTCCCACCACTTCTCCTCAGCCAGTTCTGTCTCCTAGCAAGTGAGTAATTGCTGATATTCCCGCTTGCGCTGTGAAGTTTGCTCGGATTGGGGGAGGGAGGGAGAATGTTGAGCCTGTGGTTGAGAGGAGCTCATAGCTTTCCTTCACCCACATCACATTGCATATGGAGCTCCCATAGCCTTACTTGTCGATGGTCCAGAGACTGGTCCCCATTGCCCCCCCGCATGCCCACTGTCTGTGGTGCCAGACCTCATTAGCCACCTTGTTCTAATGATTTCATCCAAATGGCCTTTGTTAATATTTCTGTTTTAGGTCTCAAATCCCTAGAAGTCATGGGCCATCTCAAGAGGAAAATGGGAAGAGGCTTGCTGACTCTCCTTGCAGCTGAGTCAAATTTTCTGGGTTGGATCAAAAATGAGTGGACAATATAAACAGATGGAAGAACATACTGTGTTCAATGGATTGGTAGAATCAACATCATCAAAATGTCCATTCTACCCAAAGCAATCTATAGATTCAATGCAACCCCTATTAAAATACCAATGGCATATTTCACAGACCTAGAACAAATTCTCCAAAATTTCATCTGGAATAAAAAAAGACCCCAAATAGCTGCAGCAATCCTGAAAAAGAAGAACAAAGTAGGTGGAATTTCAATACCAGATATCAAGCTGTATTACAAAGCCACTGTACTCAAAACAGCCTGGTACTGGCACAAGAACAGATATATAGACCAATGGAATAGAATAGCGATCCCAGAAATTGACCCAAACTACTGTGACCAATAAATATTTGACAAAGGAGGCATGAACATAAAATGGAGTCAAGACAGTCTCTTCAATAAATTGTGTTGGGAAAACTGGTCAGATACATGCAAAAAAATAAAACTAGACCACCAATTTACACCATACACAAAAATAAATTCAAAATGGATAAAGAACTTAACCATAAGACGGGAAACCATAAAAATACTAGAGGAATCCACAGGCAGCGAAATCTCAGACATATGTCACAGGAACTTCCTCACTAATACTGCTCCTTGGGCAATGAAAGCTAAAGAGAAAATAAACAAATGGGACTACATCAAAATAATAAGCTTTTTCACAGCAAAAGAAACCATCAACAAAACAACAAGAAAGACCACTACATGGGAGAACATATTTGCCAATGTTATCACTGATAAGGTTTTAATCTCCAGCATTTACAGGGAATTCATACAACTCAATAAAAGGAAGCCAAACAACCCAATCAAGAAATGGGCAACAGACCTAAATAGAAACTTTTCAAAAAAAGACAGAAGGAAGGCCAAGATACATATGAAAACATGTTCAAAGTTACTAATTATCCGAAAGATGCAAATCAAAATGACAATGTGGTACCATCTCACACCCGTCAGAATGGCTATCATCAACAAATCAATAAATGACAAATGTTGGCGAGGATGCGGACAAAAAGGAATCTTGGTGCACTGCTAGTGGGAATGCAAACTGGTGCAGCCACTGTGGAGAACAGTATGGAGTTTCCTCAAAAAAATTAAAAATGGAACTCCCATTTGACCCAGTAATTCCACTCCTAGAAGCTAGAAACATCAATCAGAAAGGATATATGCACCCCTATGTTCATAACAGCATAATTTACCATAGTTAAGATTTGGAAACAGCCTAAGTGACCATCAGCAGATGAGTGGATTAAAAAACATTTACACAATGGAATACTACATTGCACTAAAAAAGAAGGAATTCCTACCCTTTGCAACAATGTGGATGGAATTAGAGAGCATTATGTTAAGTGAAATAAGCCAGTCAGAGAAAGATAAGTATCACATAATCTCACTCATTTGTGGAATATAATGAACAACATAAACTAATGAACAAAACCAGTTCCAGAGTCAGAGAAACATCGATAAGACCATCAAACCTTGGAGGGAAGATAGTGGGGGTAAAGGGGAGAAATCAACCAAAAGACTTGTATGCATGCATATGGGCCTAACAATGGACACAGACAACAGGGGGGTGAGTGCCTGAATGGGGGGATGGAGACTAAGGGGGGAATAAGGACACATATGTAACACCTTAATAAAAAAATTTAAAAAAATAAGTGGACAAAAAGGTTCAACAGCTGGGGCTGTGGTATCAGATTCTACACAGGACTATCCCTGGTCAAGTGTCTATTTTATTAGCTCCTGAATTGAATAACCATGTATGTGTTCTTTCCTTTCTGTCCCAAAGTATGATTGCTAGTGGGGCACGAGTACACATGTGTCTGGAGATGTGTGGCAGCCTCATGCATCACTCACTAGCCGAGAAATTGAACAGGGATGGATCATACCCCACTGGGCTTGGACGCGGGCAGTTAGTTAGTAAGAGAACAATTGATGTCCTGGGTAATAAAGGTTGCTGTAGGAAAGCCTAGACACTTAGACAATGATGGAAAAGTCCAGGGAACTGAGTCCAGAATTTAACATCAGAAAGGAGGCAACAGAAAAAAACACACACACACACAAAAAAAAACAGTGTTCCAGCCAGCAGCTGGAGTCAGCATCCAGAGTATTCTAGAGATAGCCAGCAAGAGCAGCAGTAAGGAAGGGGGCTAGACACACGGCCTCTCATGGCTTCCTCCTCTGCATGGGCTTGGATGGGCTGGCCAGCATATGTTTGCAGCCAGAGATAGAGCTTGGGGACCTTCTTGATTAAGGCAGAGAAGAGGGGTGGCTGGGTCTGTGGCTCTGCAGGCCTTTTGGTCTTCTTGGCTTCTTCATCTCCTTGGGCATCTTGGTCTGTCCTTCACTCCACTGAGACCTCTCCTGGGTGCTGGCCATGCTGTTTGTTGTCTGGAGGTGGACAGAGTTTGCAAGGAGGCAGCTGGTAGGTGCCAGCAGCAGGTGGAAGCAGAGCCTGGGGTCAGGAGATTGAGAGAGCTGGACACTGGTGTCCAGAAAGAATTTTTGCTGATCCTCTAGGGCTCAGCTGCCCAATGTCCATTAGAGCTCAGAGCCAAAGTGCCTTGGCAGGTTCAGCAGTATTAATGGTATTGGAGAGAAAATGGGGTCAATGCAAGGAAGTACAGTACTGGCACACTCACTAGCCCTCCTGTTAAGAATTTGGAAAAGTCCAAGTTTTGCTGAAGCAGTTTAATACTTTGTAATAAATATTGAAAGGAGGTAATTGGGAGAGCGAAACTGAAAGGAGGACATGCGGACTTCGTTTTCAGTTCACCCTTGCTTGTTGGAGCCTCATTCCTTGCGTGAGTCTCCCACCCACTAGCATCAGTGACATCAGCAAACATGGACTGAGCACCTATTGTGTGCGCAGCATATAGGCAGACACTTAAGATGCAAAGAAGTGAAAACATCCCTGCCCTCCAGGAGCTCACAGTTGCGATAAGAAGGAGTCAGTGGAACTCTTCTTACAAGGCAGCCTAGACCAGGTCTAGATGAGGGACTGGGATGTTGTTGCTGGGCTCAGTTGCCTTGTGTAACAGATGGAACAGTGTTTAGCCTTTGATTTCAGTATTATTCTTGGCTGATGGCTTCCATCATGTGACTGCTTTTTCTGGCCACAGAAGCCTGCCGGACAGGGTCCTTAGTGAACCACACTGTTGTTAGAAATATCAAGTCAGGAACATTGGGCAACTTACTCATCCTCTCTGACCTTCAGTTTGCTCATCTGTAAAGCAAGAGAGTTGGCATCTTGAGCAGACTCTTATCAAAGGCCTTTTAAAGGCTAGTAGAGTGGTGCTTCTCATACTCTAACATGCAGTTGACTCACCTGGGGTTCATGTTAAAATCCAAGTTCTTTCCTGGCGGTGTTGCTCAGTGGTTGGAGCATCTGCCCACGCACCAGAGCGTGGCAGGTTCAATCTCCAACCCCAAATGGGGCGCTTGTGGGAGGCACCCAATGTGTCTCTCTCACATTAATGTCTCTCTCTCTATGTCTCTTTCCCTCCCTCCCCTCTCCCTTCCTTTTTCCCTTCTTCTCTCTTTAAAATATTCTCAGGTGAGGATTAACAGAGAAAAGAAAAAGAGCAGTTTCTGACTCAGTAGGTCTGGTTGGGCCTGAGAGTCGGTGCTATGGCTAAGGTCCCAGGCGATGCTGATGCTGCTGGTCCATGGACTGCACTTGGAGTAGCAAAGACAGATCACATCACGCAATATAATGGGAAGATCCAGGACTTTCCATTAAATAGCTCTGGGTTTGAAGTCCAGTGCTGCTCTGTGAGGTCTTGGACATGTTCTGAAACGTTTCTGAACCTCAGTTTTCTCATCTTTTAAATGGAGACAATACTACCCTCCTTGTTGGAGCCTCATTCCTTGTGCAAGACTCTCCCGGTGGTAGGGTCAATTAGATCATGTTTGCAAAATGGGTCGCACAGTGTTCGGATATAGAAAGCATCCAACAATCGACAGGCGCTCCCTGGTCCTCCCTCCCAGGAACCTCTCCACTTCAACAGGACCACCATCACTGAATGCACACGCAGAATCTATTCATCGCTCAGGCCTCCCAGGGGAAGTCACTGGGTCTGGGTGCATGATGTTACTTCGCATGTGTTTGGCTGCTACAAAGAAGCAAGATCTGCCCCAAGCTCTTTTGAATTAAACACCCCCTGTGGTGGCTAGGGCTGGCCTAAGGGAGAATAAAATGTACAGGTTGCCCTGGAGCTCCTGCAGGCGACCCTCACAGGCTGTGACCCCTGTACTCCCAGGAGGCCTTTCACACGCCCTCACTCCCTGACCCAGTGTTTTCCAGTGGAGCTCCTGAGCGGCTTGAAGACTCAGTGATGTAGGAGAGGCTGGCTTGTCAATTTGGTGTAAAGGCCATCTAGCCTGACCAATTTCTCAGGGCTTCTTCACAGAAACAGAGGCAAAGCACTGTGGCCTCAGCTTCTCCGCCTTGCTTATTCTTGTCTATCCCAAAGTCCCCATAGCCATCAAGAAGCTTCACTGATCGACCTGTTCCCTTGGAGATCCAGAACTTAAACTCTACTGGTCTTGGCAGTCCTAGAAAGCTGCTCCTCAAATGTGTTTCTGGCCAACAAATTTCTCTCTTTTGCAGCCGAGTGTATCAGCAAATCCTTGTCAGCTCTCCTTTCAGAACGAATCAGGAATCAGATCCCCTCTCACACCTCCCTGTCCACGGATCTGCCTCTCTCCTTCCGGCCTTTGCACGAACCATCCAATTGGTTTCCCTGTTATGAGTTTGCTAAGGCTGCTGTAAGGAAGCACCACAAACTGGTGGCTGCACAACTCTGGAGGAGAGAAGTCTGGAATTCAGGGGTCAGCCATGCACCTTCTTTGCCAATGTCACTGTCTGATAACCCAGGTGTGGCCTGTGGCCTGACAGCGAAATGCCAGTCTCTGCCTCCACTGTCACATGGCTGTCTTCCTCTGGGTTTCCCTGTGGCATCACATAGCCTTCTCCCTGTGTGTATTGGTATGTGGACACATTTGTTTCTTTTCCTAAGGACACCCTAGTGACCTCATCATAACTTAATTATATTTGCAAAGACCCTATTTCCAACTAACCTCACAGACCCTAGCACTGGGGGTAGGTAGGACTTCTACATATCATTTTTTTTGGGGGGGGGCGCGAGAAGGAGGGGTAGCACAATTCAAGCCATAACATGCTGCTTCCAGATTTACCTAATTCCCCTCATTTTCCACACATATTTTTGTAACTCAAATCAGATCACAACACTCCCTTGTTTAAACCTTCCATGGCTTCCCATTTTATTTAAAATAGACTCAAGCCAAAACGGTTTGGTTCAGTGAATAGACCATTGGCCTGCGCCTGAAAGATTCCAGGTTTGATTCCGGTCAAGGTCATGTACCTTGGTTGTGGGCACATCCCCAGTAGAGAGCGTGCAGGAGGCAGCTGATGGATGTTTCTAACTCTCTATCCCTCTCCTTTCTTCTCTGTAAAAAAAATCAATAAAATATATTAACACTTGTTACCATGGCTTACCTAAGGCCTGCCCCTGCCCCTGCCCCTGCTGACCCCTTCAACTCCATCGCCTATGGCGCTCGGCCTGCTATGCTCTGTGCCAGCCTAGTTCACTGCACCCCAGCCACTGGTCTTGCTGTTCCTCAAACTCTTGTAGTTGTTCCAGCCTCAAAAAGCCTCTGAGCCTGAGACATTCTCCTTTCTCATAGTCACAGGGCCGACATCTTTGCATCATCCAAGTCTCTAAACCTCAGGTGCCACTTCCTCAGAGTCATCTGCTTTATTTATACCATCACCTAATTTTGTTAACCGGCTTTTTCTCCACAGCACGCATCATTAGTTGATATCATATATCACATCTTTGTACATTGCAGTCTGCTCTCCTACTAGACTGGGGGTTTCAGGAGGGCAAGGTCTCAAGTATGTCTGTATCCATAGAGCATGCATCAGGACAGGTGCTCAGTCAGTATTTGGTGAATGAGCTCATGAGCACTTGCCTCAATTGGTGATTTTTCTGTTTTCTTCACCAGGGCCATCTTTTCCTTTTCTTCATAATGCTCCACCTTCCCCACTTTCCCCAGTGCCCTTTCAGTGTTGCCATTTGCCATGCAGGAAATTATTTTAAATGTATGGTGTGCATGCGTATCCTTGACATTTTCTTATATTTCCAACATGACTTTTTTTTAAAGCAGTCTCCAGGAAACTCCTTACACTTCTTTGACCTTTAAAATGCTGCAAGAGAAGGATTTTTAAGTTCTGCTATCTCAAGTGTGTAGTGGTTCATCTTCTATTGCTCCAGGACCAACATCTGGTCCCTCCTCTGGACTTCCATTCTCATTCTTCCCTCCAGTTCAGGTCTTCAATCTTTTATTGGACCATTGCAATAGGCCTCTCCACTTTCAGATTCTTCTCTCCCATCAATTTTTAAAAGAAATAGTTCTATTGAAATATAATTCACATACTCTATATTTTATCTGTTAAATGGGTACAATTTAATGGCTTTTAATATATTCAAAAAGTTGTGAAACTATCACAACAATCAATTTTAGAGTATTTTTATTATCTTCCCAAAAGTCCCACATCCCTTAACCTTCACCCCAGCTCCAAACCCACCCCCCATTCCTTCCCTAGCCCTAGCCATCATTAATCCACTTTATGTCCCTATAGACTTGGCATATTATGACATTTTATATAAATGAAGTCATACAACAGGTGGTCCTTTGTAACTGGCTTTCTTTGCTTAACATAATGTGTTCAGGGTTTATCCATGTGCATTTATCACTAAATCCATCTCTAATAATTAAAAATATAAAAGAAAACAATTCAGTTCTTATAATTGCTGAATAGTACTCTACTGTGTGGATATATGACAGATTTTTAAAATTTTCTTCTTAGGTCAGTTTCATTTAAGTTATCTAATTTATTGGCCTTCAGTTATTCATAGTATTCTCTTATACTCCTTTAACTTCTGTAAGGTCAGTAGTAATGTTTCTTATTTCATTTCTGATTGACCAAAAGATAGCTGTTACTGTATTAAGAGATGCAATTGACTGAAATTAATTGTCATTTACCAACTAAGTTTTCCCCTGGAAGTTGCAGACCTTCAATAGATTCCAGAGTCCCAAAATAGCTATATGTCCCTTAGCCTCAGATCACTTTTCTTCAATCGCTTTTTTTTTTTCTGTTCCTCAAACTCAACAATTTCTAATCTTCAGGTTTTCTTACTTTTTCTTCTGCATGATCTAATCTGCCTTGGAATTCCTCTAGTGAATTTTTTCACTTTAGTTATTACATTTTTCAGCTTCAGAATTTATATATATACTTTTAATTGATTTCAGATAGGAAGGGAGAGAGAGAGAAATATTAATGATGAGAGAGAATCATTTATTAGCTGCCTCCTGTGTGCACCCTTGGTAAAGCCCACAACTTGGGCATGTGCCCTTCACCAGAATTGAACCTGGGACCCTTCAGTCTGCAGACCAACATTCTACTCACTGAGCAAAACCAGCTAGGGCCGGAATTTCTTTTTGGATTTTTTTTTTAAGTTTTGTATCTCTTAATTGGTATTTCTGTTTTGCTGATACATTGTTTTCTTAACTTTCTCCACATTTTACTTTGGTTCTTTGAAAATCTTTAAAGCAGTTGTTTTAAAGTCTTTTTCTAGTGGATGTGCCACCAGGTTCTTTTTAGAGACAGTTTCTATTTTCCCTTTGAATGGACCATACTTTCTGGGTTTTTCTGGTATGTATTGTGATTTCTTTTTTGTTATTGTAAACTGGACATTTGAATCAAACTACATGATAAATCTGGAAATCAGATTCTCTCCCTTCTCCAGGATTTGCTAAACTTTGTTTTTGTTTTTGTAATTCTTGTAAGCTATCTCTGTGCTAAGGATCAGACTGAGGTGTAAACTTAAGGTCTTTTGAGGCATTTTCTGAGCAAATGCTTTTCTCTGGGCATGTGCTGTGAGTTTCTAATGTTCCCTGTATATAACTCTGTTTTTAAATGTTCTAGTCTTTGTCCTAGCTGATTTGGCTCAATGGAGAGAGCATCAGCCTGTGGATCTAAGGGTTCTAGGTTCTATTCTAGTCAAGGGCACATACCTTGGTTGCATGCTCCTCTCTGGCCCAGGCCCTGGTCAGGGCTCCTGCAGGAGGCAACCAATTGATGTGCTTCTCTCACATTGATATTTCTCTCTGTCTTTCCCTCTCTCTGGCACTTTCCCTAAACATCAAAGGAAAAATATCCTAGGGTAAAGATTAAAAAATAAATAAGTAAATGTTCTAGTCTTCAATGATATTCTAGTCTTCAATGTCTGGTTCCAAAAATGAGAAAAAATGAAGGGAGAGGAGAGGCATTGGTCCTTTAAAATCACCTGGAAGTCATGCCAGCCAGAGATGGGTTGCTTACAACAATGGGCAGAGATGCAACAATGGTCATGGCCTCTTTGCACCTCTGTGATCAGAAGCAGCATTCAGTGTTCAGAGCACAGATCCCTAATCTTTGTCCACCCTAGCTTCTGAAAGCTGTGTGCAAGCTGCTCCAGAAACACGTACATGATAGCCTACCTTTGGGGTGAGAGGTGGGAGATGAATGGCTACTACTTTGCTAAAAGATGGAGTTGACTGACATTAGCTGTAATTTACTATCCAAGCCTTTTGCTGAAAGCTGCAGACCAGTAGACTCGAGAGTTCCAAAATAGCTGTATTAGACAGCTTCTATCTTGGCAATTGTTGTCCTAGCTGGGAAATACATTTCTGATGCTGTCTAGTCTCCCATCTTCCCCAGAATCCTTCCAAGACTAGGTTTTTGTTTTTGGGTTTTTTTGTTTTGTTTTGTTTTGTTTTGTTTTGTTTTGTTTTGTTTTTGCCAGTATTTGAGGTTTGTTTTGACCCCAGAAGGGCTGTTTTTAACAATCCCTTTCCTTAGTCTTCTCTGCTGAACTAGCTAGCCTATAGTTTAGCTTATTGGCTCTTGATAAAAAGGGGCTCTTTTTTCCTAGAACATCTTTTTTTAAAAATATATATTTTATTGATTTTTTACAGAGAGAAAAGGAGAGGGATAGAGAGTTAGAAACATTGATGAGAGAGAAACATCGATTCAGCTGCCTCCTTGCACACTCCTTACTGGGATGTACCCTCAACCAAGGTACATGCCCTCGATTAGAATTGAACCTGGGATCCTTCGGTCCACAGGCCAATGCTCTATGCACTGAGCCAAACCGGTCAGGGTGTCTAGCACATCTTAGGCTTGAATGATTACACACTCTGTTACAAATAAAGTGCGTTCCTTTATAAAAAGAGAGAACGAGAGAAAAACACCTTTGGAGCTCTCTTTTCTTACACACTGCCTCTCCCTTGGACAAAACCTCTGAGCCACTGCTCTGAACATGAGTTGATGTGGTAGCCTCTGGTCTTGTTGGCTTGCTTCTACCTTACAAGTGAGCATGCTTGGGTGAGGATGATTGAAGCCTCAGTGTTCTTGGTTTGTCATGCCTGAAATATAACCTCTATCCTGTGAGTTAGGCTGGATGAAAGAAGAGAGCTCACCAGAAATGTAGCTTCTTTAACTTGGAGATAGAGGGGAGGAGAAATTCTGGTGGCCTGCCTCACTTAGTGAGCTGTAGTAGCCATCCATGGGGAGGTGAGGGGCGAGGAAGCCCTCTCTTCCTGTCCACACCTGCTTGGTAGCTTCCATGAAGCTGAGATGGGGTAAAGAGAGGGAGGAAGGGGGTTGTGGCTCAAATACAACAGGTGCTTGCTGTTCTTATCAAGTTTAATAGGTTTCCTTCAATAAATGTTTCTTCATCTGTTTTATGTCCTTAGAACAATTTCTAGAGACTTCAAATGCTTGTTTTTAAAATAGTTTCACCAGGGGGACAGCCAAGATGGCGGCATAGGTAAACACCTACACTGCTGCCTTGCACAACAATTTCAAAACTACAACTAAAAGACAGAACAGACATCATCCAGAACCACAGGAAAGCTGGCCGAGTATAAGTTCTACAACTAGAAGGAAAGAGAGGGGCTCACAGAGACCCAGAGGAGCCGCAAAAAGCTGAGGTACAGAGACGCGCGCGCTGAGAGAGTGGGAGCCCGAGTACCTAGCTGGCTTTCTCTGGCGGGAGGGAAACAGAGACTCCCAACGGCATTGAACCCCTTATCCTACGACACTAAACCCCAGACCCAGCCAAAACTCATACGGGGAGAGTTTGGACTGTGAAAAGGGAGAAGTGCACGGAAATTTAGGGGAGTCGCAAAAGATAGGAGGTCTGGTCACGGTCACACACACACATGGCGCCTCATGGAGGACAGATTGCTGATTGTGCTGCTGGCTTTTGCGACTGGGCAGGAGACAGACCCTCCCAACTGTGCCACGTCTGAGTCCACTGGGCCCCTGTTTCGGGCGAAACCCTGGAGATCTAGACTCGTGTGGTCCTGGGCCGCAGGGGAGCTGGAAAGGCAGCGGTCTAGAGGCACTGCAGGCGGGCGCACAAGGACCACTCCAGCCATTACCCAGTCACGTGAGACTCCGGGGCCGTGTAGGGCGGGGCCAACTGGGAGGCAAGGCAGTCCCTTAAGCCCTAAGACTCCACCCATTCCAAGCTCGACAGAGGCTTCTGTGGTTTTGCAAGTATAGAAGTTTCCCCGACATAGGGAAAATGCCAAGACAAGCGAAGGGATCACACACAAAAGAAATGGAGGGAAAAAAAACGACTGGATATAGAGTTCAAAACCACGCTTATAAAGTTTTTCAAGAATATGCTAGAAAAGATGGATAAATTTAGTGAGAGCCAAGAGGAGATGCAAAAAAACCTACTAGAGATGCAAAAGAGCCAACTAGAGATGCTAGAGATGAAGCATAAATTTAGCGAGTCCCAAGAGGAGATGAAAAAGGACCAACTAGAGACACTGACTGAAATAAAAAATACACAGAGTCTAACAGCAGACTAGAGAAAGGCAAGAATCAAGTCAAAAATTTGAAATATAAAGAAACAGAAAACACTCAACTGGAAAAGCAAGAAGAGAAAAGAATCCAAAAATGTGAATATAATGTAAGGAGACTCTGGGACAGCTTCAAGCGTACCAACATCAGAATTGAGGGGGTGCCAGAGGAAGAGAGAGAGCAAGATACTGAAAACCTATTTAAAGAAATAATGACTGAAAACTTCCCACATCTGGTAAAAGAAATAGACTTACAAGTCCAGGAAGCGCACAGAACCCCACATAAAAGGAATCCAAAGAGGACCATACCAAGACACATTATAATTAAAATACCAAGAGCAAAAGACAAAGAGAGAATATTAAAAGCAGCAAGAGAAAAACAGTTTATTACCTACAAGGGAGCACCCATATGACTGTCAGCTGATTTCTCAACAGAAACGATGCAGGCCAGATGGGAGTGGCAAGAAATATTCAACGTGATGAATAGCAAGAACCTACAATCAAGAATAATCTATCCAGCAAAGCTAACATTCAGAATTGAAGGGCAGATAAAGAGCTTCACAGATAAGAAAAAGCTAAAGGAGTTCATCAATTCCAAACCAGTATTATATGAAATGCTGAAAGGTACTCTTTTAGAAGAGGAAGAAGAAAAAGGTCAAGATAAAAATTATGAACAACAAATACATATCTATCAACAAGTGAATCTAAAAATTAGGTGAATTAAAAATTTGATCATCAGAATAAACTGGTGAATATAATAGAATCAGGAGCACAGAAAGGGAGTGGACTGATAATTCTCAGGGGGAAAGGGTGAAGGGTGTACAGGGAGAGACTGGACAAAAATCATACACCTATGGATGAGGTCAGTGGGAGGGAACTAAGGGCAGAGGGAGTGGTGGGAGCTGGGTGGAGGGGTGCTATGGAGGGGAAAAAAGAGAAACAAATGTAATAATCTGAATAATAAAGATTTAATTTAAAAATAAAAATAAATAAAATAGTTTCACCAGCTTTGCTTGTTTTATTGGGGAATGGACTTCAGAGCTCCTCATGCTACCATCTTGGAAGTGGAATTCTAGTCCAATCCATTTTACACTGCACTGAGCAGGTGGTTTTCTTTGGGGCATTTTAATTTATTTTTTTAGAATTACTATGTGATGGTATTTTATTTTAATTAAATCTTTATTGTTCAGATTATTAAATTTGTTTCTCTTTTTTTCCCTCCATAGCTCCCTTCCACCCGGCTCCCACCCCTCACTCTACCCTTACCTACCCCCACATTGACCTCATCCATAAGTGTATGATTTTTGTCCAGTATCTCCCTGCACCCCCTCACCCCTTTTCCCCTGAGAATTATCAGTCCACTCTCTTTCTGTGCCCCTGATTCTATTATATTTACCAATTTATTCTGTTCATCAAATTTTTAATTCACTTAATTTTTAGATTAACTTGTTGATAGATATGTATTTGTTGTTCATAATTTTTTATCTTTACATTTTTTTCTTCCTCTTCTTAAAGAGTACCTTTCAGCATTTCATATAATACTGGTTTGGTATTGATGAACTCCTGTAGCTTTTTCTTATCTGTGAAGCTCTTTATCTGCTCATCTTCTCTTGGGTCTCGCTGGATAGAGTATTCTTGGTTGTAGGTTGTTGCTATTCATCACTTTGAATATTTCTTGCCATTCCCCTCTGGCCTGCATAGTTTCTGTTGAGAAATCAGCTGATAATCATATGAGTACTTCCTTGTAGGTAATTAACTGTTTTCTCTTGCTGCTTTTAATATTCTCTCTTTGTATTTTGTTCTTGGCATTTTAATTATGATGTGTCTTGGTGTGGTCCTCTTTGGATTCCTTTTGTTTGGGGTTCTGTGTGATTTTTGGACTTGTAAGTCTATTTCTTTCACTAGGTGGGGGAAGTTTTCAGTCATTATTTGTTCAAGTAGGTTTTCAGTACCTTGTTCTCTCTCTTCTTCTGACACTCCCATAATTCAGATGTTGGTACGCTTGCAGTTGTCCCAGTGGTTCCTTACAGTATCTTTATATTTTTGTATTCTTTTCTCTGTTTGCTTTTCCTGTTGGGTGTTTTTTGGTACTTTCTATTTCATATCTTTGACTTGATTCTTGCATTCCTCTATTCTGCTGTTAGATCTCTGTATATTATTTTTTATTTCAGTTAGTTTATGCTTAATTTCTAGTTGGTCCTTTTTCATATCTTGAGGGTCTCACTAAATTTATTGGACTTTTCTAGAAAATTCTTGAAAAATCTTATATCCAGTAGTTTGCTTTCCTCCTTTTCTTTCATTTGTGATATGTTTCTTTGTCTCCACATTTTGGCTGCTTCCCTGAGTTGATAGAGTGGCTTTGTGTGCTAAGTTTCCTATAGTGCCCAGTGGCTGAGCCTCCCCAGTACCTGAGGTGGACACTCTTGGTGCATCCCTTTGTGGGCTGTGTGTACAGTCTTGTTGTAGTTAAGCCTTGATTGTTGGTATCACTGGGAGGAATTGACCTCCAGGTTTCAGATTATTAAATTTGTTGGCTGTGAGGATCAGCTGTGTCTACTATGGGAGAACTTTTGTGCTGGAGACACCCTTATGAGACAATAGTGTGTCCCTTATGGATCTGAGGAGTTGTAATCTGGATGGTCCCACTCTGACACCTGGGTACACTAGCTCTTGGATCTCCAAGAAAGTGCTAATTTATCCTCACCCAGCAGGAGCTATGGAGAGATATGAAGATTCCTCTTCTATGTTTGAGTTTTGGAGGTGCCCAGATGAGGCCTCCCTGTGAAGCAATGCAAGCTACTGCAGGGCTTTTGGGGCCTTCTTTTGGATGTCCTGGGTCTCACTGACTCAGTTTGTTAGGTTAGATTAGAGTTAAAAGAACCAGAGCTATTCATATGCAAAAGCCTCTGTGCTCAGCTTGGATGGGGCAGAGTCTTAGTGCAGAGCAAACAGCAATGGCTTCCAGTCAGCCTTTCCTAAGAGGTCCCTGGGTCTCAGTGTCCTGGGGTAATCACTGCAAGCACCTCTGAGAGAAAACCACCCTCGAGTTTTGCCCATTTCTAGACAATCTAGTTTTTTCCCTTAAGAGTCTGGGTCTCCAGAGTCTCACCCAGAACTGGAATTCAGAGCAGTCAGGAGCTTTTGTTTTCCTCCTGATTGAGAAAGCCATCTGTGTACTCAGTTGCTAGCCTTCTTTGTGCACGCACCTGTCCCTCTCCATGCACGCACCTCTATACCTCTGGCTTCCACAGCTCCTGTGAGTCTCAGTGTGCTTTTCTCTTTCCTTCTAGTTGTAGAATTTCCACTCATCCAGCCTTCCTGTGGTTCTGGATGGTGTCCGTTTTGTCTTTTAGTTGTAGTTTTGAAATTGTTGTACAAGGCAGCAATTTAAGTGTTTACTTATACTGCCATCTTGGTTCCCCCCCTTCTTAAACTCTTTCAGATATGCTCACTTTAAAAGTAATTTTATTATGATAAACATTGCCTATAATATCTAGTAGTCTATATAACAGTTTCTAGATTTGAGTCCAGCAACTCTCCAAACTAGGCTGAATAGTTCCATTTCTACACATGTGACCTTCATGGTTTCATGAAAAGGAAAGTGTAGAGAAATCTTACTCATTCTTAAATGTCTCTTTCTGAGACATTAAATCTTCAAATAGGTTTTCAGTATCTTGCTCTCTCTCTTTTTCTGGCACCCCCACAATTCTGATGTTGGTACGCTTGAAGTTGTCCCAGAGGCTCCTTACATTATCTTCACATTTTTTTTATTCTTTTTTCTTCTTGCTTTTCCAGTTGAATGTTTTCTGATACTTTGTATTTCATTTTTTTATTTGATTCTTGCCTTCCTCTAGTCTGCTGTTAGGTCTCTGTATAATATTTGTTATTTCAGTCAGTGTATGTTTAATTTCTAGTTGGTCCTTTTTCATCTCCTCTTGCTCTCGCTAAATGTATCCCTCTTTTCTAGAAAATTCTTGAAAAACCTTATAACTGTGGTTTTGAACTCGATATCCATTTGTTTTCCTTCATTTCTTTTGTTTATGATCTGTTCCTTTGTCTCCACATTTTCACTATGCCAGGAGAACTTCTGTGTTGGATTCAGCCTTATGATACAAGACTTGCAAAACTGCAAAAGCTTCTCTGTTGATCTTGGGATGGGTGGAGTCTCAGGGCTTAGCGAACCACCTTGCCTTCCAGTCAGCCCTGCCCTATGTGGCCCCTGGGTCTCACATGTCTCTGGGTAATCGCTGGAGCCATCCCTGTGGGCACCGGTGGTGCCTCTAGACTGCTGCCTTTTTGGCTCCCCTGTGCTCCGGGACCCATATGAGTCTGGGTCCCCAGGATCCTGCCTGAAACTGGGGTTTAGTGGAGTTAGAAGTGGTGCAGTTTGGAGGCTCTGTCTCCCGCCCACTAGTGAAAGCCAGCAGCACAATCAGCAGTCCACCTTCTGTGCGTAGTGCTGTGCACGCCCCTAGACTTCTGCCCTTTCATGGCTCCCCTAAATTTTCATGCATTTCTCCCTTTTCACAGTCCAAACTTCCCCCATATGAATCTTGCCAGGACCTGGGGTTCAGTGCCGTAGAATAAGGAGTTCAGTGCAGGAAGGAGTCTCCATCTCCTTCCTGCCAGAGGAAGCCAGCCAGTCACTCCGGCACCTGCTCTCTCCAGGCAAGTGTCTCCATACCTCAGCTTTTTGCAGCTCCTCTGAATCTCTGTGAGCTCCTCTCTTTCCTGTGGTCCTGGATGATGTCTGTTCTGTCTTTTTGGTGTAGTTTTGAAATTGTTGTCCGAGGCAGCAGTTTAAGTGTTCACTTATGCTGCCATCTTGGTTTCTCCTCGGGGCATTTTAATTAATATCTTAAATAATTGTTCAAAATGCCCATGTGAGGGACCTCTAGTTGATATTTAATATCCACTATCCCCTTCCTCCTCAGATACAGAACCCCAATGCTATTTTGGGCAGCAATCCACCCAGCTCAAAGACTGCAGGAACAAGGTGCAGTTGTGTGGATGAGTTCTGGTCAAAGAGTTGTAAGTGGAAGTGTTACATAAAGGGAACTGTTTGGTCAGGGAACTCTTTGCCTTTTTTGTTTCCTAGAATATGGATTGGATGGCTGGAGTGCTGGCAGTTATCTTGGGCAGTGAGGCAATCTCAAGAAGCCACACAGTGAGAATGGCAGAGTGAAAACATAGAAAATCTTTTTGCTTTGATTACTGGGTCTTTTATCACCTCCTGGAGCTGCCATATCAGTTCTGGATTACCTTCTTACAAAGACTATAAGTCCTTGTGTATTTAAGCCAGTATTTTTATTCTCAAGTGTCACCTCCCCTAGGAAGTCTTGTTTGACCTTTTGACAGCTAGAAATGGCTTCTCTTATCTTTGAATTCTTACAACAACTGCTTCTAACTCCCCATGACACTGAAACAGGATGTAACAACCCTCATTGTGCTAATGCTATTTGGGTTCATAGTGAAAAGAACCAGATGGCTAGCCTAATAAAATGTAGCCCAGATTCTCCAAGGCTGGCAGTGTGGGAGGGATCACCAAGTGAGGACTGCTGGCTGGACCTCAAAGCTTTTATTCCTGCTCTGAGATTCACTCCTCTCCTGGGGATCTCTCACTAATAGCTCCTATTGCCCACAGGCTGACCTTGGGAGCCTCTGCTTTACTTTTGAGGGTTCAGCCCAAGTATGAAAACATACAATGCTTCCCTTAATCCCATTTAGCATAGCTAAGAACACAGGCTAGGCGATTAAAAAAAAAGGTTCTTGAAAGCTGAGAGTAACTAAGGGGAAATAAAAAGAGTAACATAACACTGGGGCAATCTATCTTACTCCTCTTCAGCCTGGGGTCCCAGCTACTCGCTTTGCTACCTCCAGGTAGCAGATTCTTTCAGTCCCTTATCATCTTTAAATCCAACAGCAAAACCATCCCACTCTATCCATTACATTATCTTAAAACCATTGGAACATGAAGGTGTGTTGGACACTTGTATCTGACATGCTCAAGCTGAGACCTGAGTCCTAATATTTTTGAAACCTTTATAATTAGGAAGATAAAAACAAACAGCTCTTGTTATTTGTAAGCTGCTTTTTAGAGGCAATTCTTTTGGTCCTAGAATTACGTTTGAGTAGAAATTTTAGTAATACAAATATAAAGCAAAGATCCTCTTCTTCTTGGACCAATTCCAAGGAGCTAAATATTTTTAGAATTTAAGATAGTAAAAATGTTGTCCTTGCTAGATGTTGAGTTGTATTTCTGCAGACTTCGATTGCTTTTGGAGAAAATGCTGTGAGCTAAGGAGGAGTCATTAATAATGGAAAAGCTAACACAGTGCTGGAGTCTTGGACTTGCACCAAACCCCTTTTTTAATCAGAGAATGGAGGTTAGGAAATAATGGAATTGTTTTCATGGTAGAATATTTTAAATTTATTGTATTGATTTGAGACACACACACATACACATGCACACACACGCACACTCACACACACAAAGAAACATCAATTTGTTGTTCACCTATTTATGCTTTCATTGGTTGATACTTGTATCCTTGCTATTTTGATTAAACTTGCAACCTCGTTATTGGTTAAACTTGCAAACTTGTTATTTTGAGACAATGCTCTAACCCAGTGGTGGGCAAACTCACTAGTCAATAGAGCCAAATATCAACAGTATAATGATTGAAATTTCTTTTGAGAGCCAAATTTTTTAAACTTAAACTTCTTCTAATGCCACTTCCTCATAGACTCGCCCAGGCCATGGTATTTTGTGGAAGAGCCACACTCAAGGGGCCAAAGAGCCTCATTTGGCTTTCGAGCCACAGTTTGCCAACCATATCTCTGACCAACTGAATTATCAGGTCAGGCCAGGACTTCATGGAAGAATTTGTGAGATTCAGGGCTTAAGGCAAATTTTCAGGGCAAGTGACAAAGTGTGACTAAGAGTTACTACTAATAAATAATTATTATTATTCTATGCCAGACACTGCTCTACGCTTTCTGTGTATTATCTCCTTAATCCACATATACCTCTCAGGTAGTACAATCATCATCTCCATTTTGCCATTGAGAAAATTCAGGCCAGAAAGGTTAGGTAGCTTGTTCCACATCCTTCAAGAATGAAAAAGTGGCCCTCACTGGTTTGGAATGATCAGTTTCTCTCACATCAAAATTTCTTCCTGTCTTTCCCTCTCTCTTCCATTCTCCCTAAAAATCAATGGGAAAATATCCTCGGGGAAGGATTAACAACACAAACAAAAAAAGAATGAAACAGTGATGTTGGGATGAAAACCCATGCAGTCCAGCACCAGCTTGGCACCGGCCCTTCCTCTCCTCACTGTGCACTGAGAGAAACTGATAATTCCTCTCCACCTTTCCATGAGCTCTTGCTGATGGCCTTTCATCTCCCTACGAAGCTGAATGTCCCTGATAGACAGAAAAACAGGTGATTTCATCTATTTATTTTTCATCTGGTCACTTTACTGAACTGTGATAATAAGTGTATTCAATTTTTAGCTAACTGTTATGATTTAGGAGGATGGAATCACCTTTCCTACAGTTATGTATAGTTTTGTTTCTACTTGTTTCCTACAGCTAGGCCTCCCATTTCTGTTCCTTGCCTTCCCACATTGGCTATAGTTTATGGAATAATAAAAATGGAATTAGGTTTTAGAATGGCTATTAGAAGGATGAATAGGAGATAAGAGTACATGGCATAGAGTGAGCAGCTAAGAAGCTACTGCAGTAATCCAGGGGTGATGTCATAATGGCTTGGTCTAGAATGACATTAAGGACATACAAAAAAAAATATATATATATACATATATATATGTACACACACATACATATATATGTGTACACACACACATACACACACACACACACACACAGGAGCTATATTTTAGACAAAGAATTCACTAAACCTAGTGATGTGGCTGAGCAATAAAATAAATACTTTCTACCTGAAATCTAACATTCGGCCTGCAGGTGACAGATGTTAGTATCTACTGGAGACATGTCTGGCCATCTAAAAGGAGGTAAGAGGGAGGTAATGAATCACAAGTCTGAGTTTTGGAAGAGCTTTTGTTTTTCAAATCTATTCCTAAAGCTAACATTTGGAGGTAGGGAGTAGGCTCTGCTGGGAGTCCTCCAGGCAGAACCAGAATCTTTCACACAACAATGTGCTTTGTCCCAAGCATGGAAAATCCCCACAGCATTTCTATTTGTTTTCAGAAGAAAGTGAGCAGGTCCCAGTCTCTATCTCCTCCATCTCAATCCTCCTCACCTTCCTGACTGCCTTCTTCTCACAGATGGAGACTGCAGCAGTCACAACACACAATCTGCTTTCAGATGAAGGAGAGTGGAATTTATTCATGTTCTTCAACAATCCACATTTTTTAAAATAGAGAAATCTTTCTCTCTTCCTCCTTTCCTTCTTGTGGTCATAAAAGGCCTCCATGTGCCACACCTGTCTTGGCTTGGGCTTCCATAACAAAAAGCCACCGACTGGGAGGCTTACACAATAGAAATGTATTTCTCAGAGTTCTGGAAGCTGGAAAGTCCAAAATCAAGGTGCCACCAGAGGCAGGTTCTGATGGCAGCTCTCTACCTGGCTGCAGATGCAGCTGTCAGAGAAGTGGGAACAGGGGGTGCTGGGTGAAAAAGGTCAAGGGGTTAAGCAAAAAACAACAATCCCCAAAATAAACCCATAGACAGACAACACTAAGGTGATTACCAGAGGGAAAAAGGGTGGGGAAGGTCAGAGAGGGTAAGGAGGGGATAAATGGTGATGGGAGAAGATTTGACCTGGAGTGGTGAACACACAATACAATATATCGACGATGTATTATAGAATTGTAGCCCTGAAACTTATATAATTTTATTAACCAATGTCACCCCAATAAATTTAATGAAAAAAGAGAAGTACATACACATTTTTACTTAATATCTTGCACATTTGGGCTTGCTTACTTTCACACCTCTGCCTTGCCATGAGAATATGCCTGGGTTTGTGCTGAGTCAGCCCTGATAAGGGTAGGGGGCCTCCATACCTTATCATCTCCTGCACCTCAGTTCCCACCCACCCGGGCCTAGTGCCTGGAACCCACATGCTGCCCTGTGAATGCCAGTGCTCATTCACAGGTACCCCTTCCCCACCCCCAGAACAGAGGAGTTTGGCTTTTCTTTTTCCTCTCCTTCTGCATCCTTAGACTCAGTTGTTCTCCATTTTATTTGTCCAGAGCCTGAATATTTTTCTGCATTACCACTAAAGGTCTAATCCAATAAAATGAATCTCAGTCCATGGGTCAGCTCTCCTAAAAAAGAAAGGGCTCCCTACGTTAGATCAGCCACGTCACAGGGTGTGATGGTCTTTGCTTCTCCTCACTGAACTGTGTTATCTGGACATCTTGAACTGAGGAGATACATTTCAACAGACATCCAGACTTTCCATTCCCATGGACTTGGTCATTTTTGCAAATTTTAAAGGGATTTTTCAACATTTTAAAAAACATTTCATCTGTTCATTTGGTTTTTAATCTTCACTAGAGCCAGATTTTTTTTTTTTTTGTACTTATAGGAATGGAGCTGGGCCCAGGCAATCAGAAATGATTAAACCACACAGGACCTGCAGACCCTAGTGTTAGAGTTAAATGGCTATCCCAGTGACTGCTGAAGACTGGGGAGCTGATGTGAAAATTGAAGCAATTACCTAGATCACTCAGGCAGAAGAATTTCTGAGGCTTTTTTCCTTGAACAATCCAGATAATTGCATCAATTTACACTTTTTTTTTTTTTAACTGGCAGTAGAGACTGTGACAAAACTGCTCTCTAGGAGAGGGCTGAAGGGAGAGCAGCAGAGTGCTCAGAAAATGATTCTGATCACTCAGGGGAGAAAATGGGATAATAGGGGGAAATGAATGTGCTTTGGCCCTGATTCCTGCCAGTCGCAAGCAAGTCAAAGTGAGACTGTTCATTGTTGTCTGAATGATCCAGATAATTGTCCATTTTCTCTCTCATCTCAACAATGAAGCTGCAGGGCCATGCAAGTGTTGCTCGCTGAAGTGTCAGAAGAAACCTGGGCCATGGAAGTTGGAGTCTGCTTGAGGCCCTTACCCTGTGCTGGTGGATAAATTCCTCAGTTCATTACTGCCCTCAGATGACTGTCAATTCCTGCTTGGAGAAGGCGCTGTCCTGGAAGAGCCAAACAGCGAGCAACATGCTGCGCAGCAAATGACTCCTTTCCCATGGACCCTGGGGACTCATTCCTGGGATCGATAATCCAAGGTTGAACAAATGAATGAATGATGCATGAAAGCCTGAAACACATTTATTGACTTGCTATTTTGTGCTTGGCATCATGCCTGCCAGGCCTTGGGATAATTAACCCTATGATTTCTTTCTTTCTGTCATGCTTTTTTGGGAGGGGTGATTCCCTCAGTCTCTTTACAGCCTCTCCCAGATTTTATTTCCATAGTATTTTCTCACACATTTCTCTTCCAATTCTCACTTATCCAGAATATGTAGTATTTTTAGCACCATTTCAACAGATGGGGTAAAAGAAAAATAATTCAGAGAAGTTAAATGAATTTTCCAAAGTCACAGAAATTGTTAGCAGCGAAGCTGGGGTGAAATGGGTAGGATTCTGAGCCCAAGGCTCCGTCAATAATGCAGTGCCATTATTTTCAGGTTCATGTATTCACTGATTTGTCCTTGCCATTATTATGTTCATCATGGACATGGGTTAATCATTCAGAAAATACTTATCAAGCATGTAAGTAATACAGGATTCCCACAACATAGATAAAAGAGCAAGACACACACACACAGAAGACATTTAGCATGAAGAAAAATACTGTGACGTGGAAAGAAATGGGGAACAGTACTGGACAACAATAGGAATGTCATTGCAAGGCAGCAAGTGCTCATGTGTCAAATCTGAGGGATCGTTAGTTTAGAAGGCACAGAGCCCCATGTGCAAGGAAATGTGTATTTTTTAAAAATTCAATTTCTTTTTCTTTTAATATTATATATTTTTAAAAATGGAGATATAATCGACATATAACATTGTATTTATTTCAAGTGTACAACATAATGATTTGATATTTGTATCTATTGTGAAATGATGGATCTTTAGTTAACATCCATCAACACACATGATTACAAAATGTTTTTCTAATGATGAGAACTTCCAAGTACTACTCTCTTTGCAATTTTCAAATATATAATGCACTGTTATTAATTATAGTTACCAAGCTATTCATTACATCCCCATGGCTTATTTTTCTCATAATTGGAAGTTTTTACCTTTAACCACCTAAACCCATTTTGCCCTAACTCATCCCTGCCTCTTCCAAACACCAATCTGTTCTCTATAAGTTTGATTTGTATTTTTTTATATTCCACATATGTGAGATCATATGGTATATGTTTCTCTCTGGTTGACTTATTTCACTTAGCATACTGCCCTTAAGATACTTCCATGCTGTTGCAAATGATAGGATTTCATTCTTTTTATGGCTTAGTAATATTTATATGTATATATTCACACTATTATATAAGCATATATCATATATACTTAACATTATTCATACATCTGCATATCATTATATGAATATACATTATGTATAAAAATATCACATGTTATGTATTCTCTCATCTGTCAACGAATATGTAGGTTATTTCCATGTCTTGGCTACTGTAAACAATGATGCAGCGAACATGGGAATGCAGATAATTCCATTTTTCATTGCAGTAAAATATACATATAAATTTTTACTGTTTTAGTCATCTTTATGTGTACAATTCAGTGGCATTAAGTATATTCACAATGTTGTGCAACCATCACACTATCTAGTTTGAAAACTTTTTCATCACCAGAAATGGAAATCCTATATTAGGAGGTTTTATAGAAAGTCTTATAGACTCTAGAGGGATAGTTAGGATAAAGAGGCAGATGTGCCCTAGCCAATTTGGCTCAGGGGATAAAGCGTTGGCCTATGGACTGAAAGGTTCTGGGTTTGATTCCGATCAAGGGCATATGCCTGGGTTATGGGCTCAGTCCCCAGTTGGGGGCATGCAGAAGGCAGCCAATCAATGATTCTCTCCCATCATTGGCGTTTCTATCTCTCTCTTCCCTCTCCCTTCCTCTCCAAAATCAATAATATATATTTAAAGAGACAGATGTGAGAGGAATCCCCTGGTCATGTATAAAGAGTCGCAGTTGACAACGTGTCCAGTGCTTGGAGAATGGTGAGGAGTAGAGGCTTGTGAAGAACAGTTCTGAGCAGTAAGGTTGGGTGACTTGTGTGACTATTCCTTATATAACAGCAGGATTTATCTTTCCTTTTTCCTTTTAGGGTCACCTTCCACTAAGACCACCTCCCTTCAGTTGTTTCACTTCTAAATTCCTTCTCAGCTCTGCTGTGGGGTCTCCACCCTCTTTGTTCTGGTCACCTGCATCCAGTATTCTGATCTACCTGCAATGTGCTGTTGCAGCTGTTCCAGTTAGTGGGCCTCAGTCAGTAGCTGGCAGGGAAGGTGGCTCTTTTTGTGGCCATCCTGGGCTGCATTTCCTTCAAGCACCATTGACACAAGACTGTGGAGTGCAGAAACTTCACCAAATGAAGATTACTGGAGGGGATGACATCCTCTTCATTTGGGAACCTTACAACCATGGGATTCCTTTGATCTTACTCCTGCCTCTGGGTGAGTGGTATAGGGGAAAATACTAATCTAAGCCCAGGCCAATCACAGACTCCCTAGGATTTTTTTAAAATAAATCTTTATTGTTCAGATTATTACAATTGTTCCTCTTCCTCCCCACCCTATAGTTCCTCTCCACCCAGCTCCCAACCTAATCACCCCCCATTAACCTCATCCATAGATGTATGATTTTTGTCCAGTCTCTCCCCGCCCCCCGCTCCCCTGAGAATTATCTGTCCATTCCCTTTCTTTGCCCCTGATTCTATTATATTCACCAGTTTATTCTGTTCACCAGATTTTCAATTCATTTGATTTTTAGATTCACTTGTTGATAGATATGTATTTGTTGTTCATAATTTTTATCTTTACTTTTTTCTTCTTCCTTTTCTTAAAGAATACCTTTCAGCATTTCATATAATACTGGTTTGGTGCTGATGAACTCCTTCAGTTTTTTCTTATCTGTGAAGCTCTTTATCTGACCATCAATTCTAAATGATAGCTTTGCTGGGTAGAGTAATCTTGGTTGTAGGTTCTTGCTATTCATCACTTTGAATATTTTTGCACTCCTGTCTGGCCTGCATAGTTTCTGTTGAGAAATCAGCTGACTATTGTATGGGTGCTCCCTTGTAGGTAATTAACTGTTTTTCTCTTGCTGCTTTTAATATTCTCTCTCTTTTTTTTTGCTCTTGGTATTTTAATTATGATGTGTCTTTGTGTGGCCCTCTCAATTCCTTTTTTGGGGGGTTTGTCCACTTCCTGGACTTGTAAGTCTATTTCTTTCACCAGGTGGGATAAGTTTTCAGTCATTATTTCTTCAAATAGGTTTTCAGTATCTTGCTCTCTCTCTTCTTCTGGCACCCCCACAATTCTGATGTTGGTATGCTTGAAATTGTCCCAGAGGCTCCTTACACGATCTTCACATTTTTGGATTCTTTTTTATTTTTGCTTTTCCAGTTGAGTGTTTTCCGCTTCTTTGTATTTCAAACCTTTGACTTGATTCTTGCATTCCTCTAGTCTGCTTGTTAGGTCTCTGTGTAATATTTTTTATTTCAGTCAGTGTATGTTTAATTTCTAGTTGGTCCTTTTTCATCTCCTCTTGGGTTTCACTAAATTTATCCATCTTTTCTAGGAAATTT
>PVJN01022617.1:0-33223 GCA_004026805.1 Lasiurus borealis | reverse complement strand
CCGGGACCAGACCCTCCTATCTTTTGCGACTCCCCTAAATTTCCGTGCACTTCTCCCTTTTCACAGTCCAAACTCCCCCCGTATGAGTTTCGGCTGGGTCTGGGGTTTAGTGTCGTAGGATAAGGGGTTCAATGCTGTTGGGAGTCTCCGTTTCCCTCCCGTCAGAGAAAGCCAGCCAGGTACTCGGGCACCCGCTCTCTCAGCGCGCGTGTCTCCGTACCTCAGCTTTTTGCAGTTCCTCTGGGTGTCTGCGAGCCCCTCTCTTTCCTTCTAGCTGTAGAACTTCCACTCAGCCAGCTTTCCTGTGGTTCTGGATGATGTCTGTTCTGTCTTTTAGTTGTAGTTTTGAAATTGTTGTGCGAGGCAGCAGTGTAGGTGTTTACCTATGCCGCCATCTTGGCTCCTCCGCAAGGTCTTAATAACTGGCAATTTGTACTTATTTTTAAAAATATATATATTTTAATTGATTTCAGAGAGGAAGGGAGAGGGAAAGAGAGAGAGAGAAATATCAATGATGAGAAAGAATCATTGATTCTGCACACCTCTACTGAGGATTGAACCCAAAACCCTGGCAATATGCCCTGATGGGGAATCAAACCATGACCTCCTGGTTCATAGGTCAATGCTCAACCACTGAACCATGCCCAGCCGTGCAATTCGTACTTCTTAATCCCTATGACCTTTTTCACCCATCCTCCCCTTTTGCGCTCCCCCTCTCCCTCGCATCTGGCAACCATCAATTTGTTCTGTGTCTATGAGTTTGTTTCCATATTGTTTGTTCATATATTTTGTTTTGCAGATTCCACATCTAAGTGAAATCATATAGTGTTTGTCTTTGACTTATTTTATTTAGCATAATGCCTTCTAGGTCCATCCATGTTGTAGCAAATGGCAATATTTCATTCTTTTTATGTCCGAGTAATATTCCATTGTATGAATATACCTTATCTTTATTCATTTGGCTATCAATGGACACAGATGAAAGTTTTAAAACATCTCGTATTTATGCATTAAACAAATACTTACTATTGCTGGATTTTGCCAACTATGTGCCAGGTATAATGACAGTTACTAGGGGATAACAGTATGAACAATATGCAGTTCCGTCTCCAAATTGAATAAAGTAGAGCTCCTGTAAGTTTTAGGAATTTGGACTTAAATCTTAAACAGCAATTGTATTTCTTTTTATCAGTGATGCATAGTAATCCATTACACTGTCTTTCAGAGAGCAGTGGAATTTTTTGTTTGGATACCTTTAACACAAACTAGAATGGTGATTTCTGAGCTCTAGGTTGGAGAAACAGAGAGGTTGGGCTTTAGAACCTTAATTATTTCAGGTGACTTCAGGGGCAGTTGTATCCCTGTTTTGAGTATTCATTAGGATACCCTGGCTTCCTCTTGACAAGGGTCTCTTAGGTTGAAGTGTTTTTAGGATTAGATCAACCTTTACCTATGAAATGATCTTCCTGTGTTGGAAGAGGCATGTGCTTCTTCTAGTATGTTTTCATTAACTCATACTAATTTATGGCATTATTTTCATCACCTCTGACTACGATACTGTTCTTTTTAACGTTAACCATTGGAAAATAAAATTTCAACTTATTCTATTCTTTACAAGCATTTATGCAAATTTATAAAAAGTCATTTTAAAAAAAAAGTGGCAACTTTTAAAAGGCTACTCACTTCTGCACTGGGTCATTAGTGGATATTCTTTTATTTTCAACATAGTAATGGGATTTCTCATTAAAGTGTGTGTCTGTGTAGTTTTGGTGTTAGAAAATCAATAATTCTTCTTTGTAAACATGAGTAACTTACATTATCTTTAAATAGAATTGTTCTTAGATCCAGTAAAGTTAGCAGATGTTATTAAAAAAACCACTAATGTTATTTGTTCTTTTTTTTTATGATGTGTTATGTAAAATAATTATATGACATTTTGAGCAGACATGAAATAATTGATTAGAGGTTAGGGCAGGATCAATACCTATGAAATCATCAAGCTGTGTAACTTATTTTTTTACCTTTACAATGTTTTGTGTTTTTGACAGAGAAGAAGAGCTGTGCTGCCACAAACCCGCTATGTGGAGCTGTTCATTGTTGTAGACAAGGAAAGGGTAGGATTGGTGACAGTTTTTCTTCTTTTTCAGGAAAAGCAGATGAGAAGTGAGCATCACATGAAAGAAATATACAATATAATATATTTGTATTGATTTTTCTGAAATGTAATAAAAATGGCTTTCCCCCTTTAAAGATACTAAATATTCATACTACTACCAGAATCTGAATATAGCAAATAGGACTACCTCTGACTCCATTTTCTACTAGTGATTTTTCCCCAGTTCTTTGGGTGATTTGCTCATACTGAATTTCTTAAATAAAACTGTACTGCTTGTCAGAGTCTTGAAACCTTCTCAGATGACTTACAGCGGTCGCCAACCTTTCGGACCTCACGGATCACCAGTGGTCCACGGACCACCGGTTGGTGACTACTGCAAAGGACTATAAGCAGTTAATCAGTTACTGCTTAGTAAATTTGTTTTGCTGCCTAGAATTTCAGCTATCCTATACCTTATATTAAGAGATAGAAACATCCAGTTCCTGGCATGTGTTAGAAAGGAATAGAGGAGCGTGGTTAAGCTAACCTTTTATTATTTACTTTACTGTTCAAGATAATACCAGGGATTTTCCGTATTCATACAAAGAAAGAATTGTGCTTAACTAAGAAACCTACTGGATTTGTTCCAACATTTATAGGATTTTCATATTTAGATATAGTTGCCATATAATTTAACATAGGTTTTTTTGAAATATTTTTTCTGACTTTTGCTGCCAGGTTTGTTATTTGTGTGGAAACTTTATATGATGGATAATTTCTTTTTTGTAAGCTGCAGAGATAGTATCAAGAATTGTATGGCTTTAAAAAGCCATTATTGTGTATAGTTTGGGAGAGCAGCCATGTTTACTAAGAGACAAACACATATTCAGATTTACTCATTATAAGTTCATTACCCTCAAGTGGTAGAAGGGAAGAGGGTAGGGACTATGAACAAGCATGATCGTTGTCCCAAGTAATGGGTAAAATGTTTCTCTAGAATCTTTGGATCAGTGACCAAAGTAAAGATTTGAGATGATTTTCTTTATTACTTTCTTTAAATGTATTTGTTATATACTGGTAGATAATGGTTCAAAATAAAAATGATTCAATTTTAATTGAACTTTATCGAATGTATTCAAATTTATTTTCCTTATTTTAGGAGAACCATGATAAAGTAACTGTTAAGATCTGATATATTCTGATACGAATACCTTTATCATACAGCAAAAACATACATTCTTAATATATCTCCCCATTATTTATTAAGTTGGTTGTAAAATAGTTACTTAGATTTATTTATTTATTTAAAATAATGTTTTTATTGATTTCAGAAAGGGGCAAGGAGAGGGAGAGATAGAAACATCAATGCTGAGAGAGAATCATTGATTGGCTGCCTCCTGCATGCCCCTCATTGGGGACTGAGCCTGCAACCCTGGCATATGCCCAGACTGGGAATTAAAACATGCTCTCCTGGTTCATGGGTCAATGCTCAAACACTGAGCCACACTGGGTGGGCGATATTTAGTGTATTGTATTTTATTTACAAATAATATTTCAACTAGTGAACATTGATTAACCTCTCATTAATTTAGCCTAGAGTTTAGAGATGACTTATTGGTAATGTCTTTAGTTTAAGAAGTCAGAAAATCCTTTAAAATGTTTTTATTCCTTTATCTATTTATTTTGATTATTTTCAAATTCTACTTTTGTGAAGTGCTTGAAAATACTTTTTCATTTAAATGACTAAAAATATTGAGAAGAAAGTTCATTTTAAAGTTGTACTAATTTAGAGAAAATGAAGACTTCATTTAGAGAAAATAAAGACTTTAGTGTTTTCATTATTCATTTTACATTGTACCTGTTTCCTCTTATTCCTATTTATCACTGAAATGTATCTTTTAGGTTTCTTAAATTGAAATGCTGGTGAATGTTTAACTACTTAAGTTTTTGGTTCAGAGGAAATATTTGGATTTTTATTTCCATTGTAAAAGATTATAGAAAATTTTTCTGAAATTACTTTGGTGATAATGATTTTCCTCTCTTGTGTTTCAGTATGACATGATGGGGAGAAATCAGACTGCAGTGAGAGAAGAGATGATTCGTTTAGCAAACTATTTGGATAGTGTAAGTTGTATTTTTGATCAATTGGAATTATGCTATCATAATCATTTCACAGTCCCAGAACAGAATTGAAAAATTGTGTGATTTTGAGCTTTGATTATCCTAGGCCCTAAATGACTCAACCTTTCAGGGGTCTGATATTAGTTTGTTTTGTAATTATTTTTATGTTTAAAAGGAAAGTATAATTGTGGGAAGACTTGGAGACAAAGTATGTTTTTATTAGCATCTACTTTATCTTTAGAGGATATAGATTAAGATACTTTGGCATTATGAAAAGATTTCTGGATGTTTACTGAGAGAACCTGATTTTGAATAAGGCTGCCTGCCTTCTCTGAAAGCTTATGACAATATCGGTGTATGTGTGTGTATGTGTGTATGTGTGTGTGAGAGAGAGAGAGAGGGAGAGAGAATGAGGAAGAGAAGGTGTAAGAGGGGAAGGAAAATGGGAGAGAGAGAGAAATGTGTTCTGAGATTTTTAAAGTTTATTCATTTAATATTCTTTATCTTTTGCTCTTGGTATTTTAATTATGATGTGTCTTGGTGTGGTCCTCTTTGGATTCCTTTTGTTTGGGGTTCTGTGTGCTTCCTGGACTTGTAAGCCTATTTCTTTCACCAGTAGGGGGAAGTTTTCAGTCATTATTTATTTCTTCAAATAGGTTTTCAGTATCTTGCTCTCTTTCTTCTTCTGGCATCCCCATAATTCTGATGTTGGTACTATTGAAGTTGTCCCAGAGGCTCCTTACACTATCTTCAAATTTTTGGATTCTTTTTGCTTTTCCAGTTGAGTGTTTTCTGCTTCTTTGTATTTCAAATCTTTGACTTGATTCAGGCATTCCCTTAGTCTGCTGCTAGGTCTCTGTATAATATTTCTTATTTCAGTCCGTGTAAGTTTAGTTTCTAGTTAGTCCTTTGTCATCTCCTCTTGGATCTCGCTAAATTTATCCATCTTTTCTAGGAAATTCTTAAAAAACCTTATAACTGTGGTTTTAAACTCTATATCCAGTTGTTAGTTTTCTTCCATTTCTTTCATTTGTGATCTGTTCCTTTGTTTCCGCATTTTCGCTACTTCCCTGAGTTGGTAGAGTTGCTTTGTGTGCTAGGTGTCCTTTATGGCCCAGTAGCTCCGTCTCCCCAGTTACCTGAGGTGGACTCTCTTGGTGCACTCCTTTATGAACTGTGTCTACAGCCTTGTTGTAGTTAAGTCTTGATTGTTTTTGGTATCACTGGTGGGAATTGACATCCAAGCCAATTGGTTGTGAGGATCAGCTGTGTCTACGCAGAGAGAACTTCTGTGCTGGAGTCAGCCTTATGATACAAGACTTGCAAAATTGTAAAAGCCTCTGTGTTCAGCTTGGATGGGGTGGAGTCTCAGGGCTGAGCAGACAGCTTTGGCTCCCTGTCAGCCCTGCCTTATGTGGCCCCTGGGTCTCAGTGAATCTCGGTAATTGCTGTAGCCCTCCCTGCATGCACTTGTGCTTGCGTGTCTCCAGACCTCTGACTTTTGCAGCTCCCTTGAGTTTCCGTATGCTCCGGGGACCTGTATGAGTCTGGGTCCCCAGGGTCTCTCTCAAAACTGGGGTTCAGTGCAGTCAGAAGTGGAGTTCAACACAGTTGGGAGGTTCTGTCTTCCCCCCACTAGAGAAAGCCAGCAGCACAATCAGCAGTTAGTCCTTTCTGTGTGCCCTGATGGGCACTCCTCCAGACCTCTGCCTTTTGTGGCTCCCATGAGTTTCTGTGCACTCCTCCCTTTTTACAACAGTCCCCCCCCCACCCCCGTATGAGTCTTGCCTGAAACTGGGGTTCATTGTAGTCAGAACTGGGGTTTAGTGCAGTTGGAACTGGGGATCAGTGTAGTCGGGAGTTTTCGTCTCCCTCCTGCTAGAGGAAGCCAGCCAGGCACTCTGCCACCGGTCCTCTTTGTGTGCGTGTCTCTGTACCTCAGCTTTTTGCAGCTCCTCTGAGTCTCCGCGAGCCCCTCTCTTTCCTTCTAGTTGTAGAATTTCCACTCTGCCAGCTTTCCTGTGGTTCTGGATGATGTCTGTTTTGTCTTTTAGCTGTAGTTTTGAAATTGTTGTGGGAGGCAGCAGTTTAGGTGTTCACCTATGCTGCCATCTTGGTTTCCCCTCTGAAGTTTATTCATTTAATAGGAGATATTGAAATATTAGATACATGTTATTATAAGATAATTTTACTTAGAAGATGTTCTCCTGATGAATACCAAGCATAATAATAATGGTGGTAATGATGATAATGAAGATGATAGCATTCAATTGAGCATTTATATTGTTCTTGAAGCTGAGCTGAGTGCTTTACATTTATAAACTTAATTTATTCCTCACAGTATTTCTATGAAATAGATAGTTCTGTAATCATTTATCTGAAGCCTTTGGGGTATGTGTTATTCAAATTTTACATAAGGATTTAGAAAGGTGCCAACTCAACGCTGTGTGTGTGTGTGTGTGTGTGTGTGTGTGTGTGTGTGTATGGTGTCTATGCAGTGAAGATGGAAACTTTTTTTTTTAATTAAAATTTGTTTCTCTTTTTTCGCCTCCATAGCACCCCTCCACCCAGCTCCCACCCCTCTCTCTGCCCTTACCTCACTCCCATTGATCTCATCCATAGGTGTATGATTTTTGTCCAGTCTCTCCCTGTACACCCCTCACCCCTTTCCCCCTGAGAATTGTCAGTCCACTTTCTTTCTGTGCTCCTGATTCTAGTATATTCACCAGTTTATTCTGTTGATCAAATTTTTAATTCACTTAAATTTTAGATTCACTTGTTGATAGATATGTATTTGTTGTTCATAATTTTTTGGCTTTTATCTTTTTCTTCTTCCTCTTCTAAAAGAGTACCTTTCAGCATTTCATATAATACTGGTTTGGAGTTGATGAACTCCTTTAGCTTTTTCTTCTCTGTGAAGCTCTTTATCTGCCCTTCAATTCTGGATGATAGCTTTGCTGGATAGATTATTCTTGATTGTAGGTTATTGCTATTCATCACGTTGAATATTTCTTGCCACTCCCATCTGGCCTGCATCGTTTCTGTTGAGAATCCAGCTGACAGTCGTATGGGTGCTCCCTTGTAGGTAATGAACTGTTTTTCTCTTGCTGCTTTTAATATTCTCTCTTTGTCTTTTGCTCTTGGTATTTTAATTATGATGTGTCTTGGTGTAGTCCTCTTTGGATTCCTTTTATATGGGGTTCTGTGTGCTTCCTGGACATATAAGTCTATTTCTTTTACCAGATGTGGGAAGTTTTCAGTCATTATTTCTTTAAATAGGTTCAGTGCAGATAGCTCAGTTGTGATACAGCATAGCTGTGAATCAGCATGACTGTGGAACTGCTAAATATTGTTACAGCTTGATTATGAAACAGCATGGCTGTGTGGTGGCTGTGGGACGAGGTCCCTCCATAGCTAGACAGCTCTGCTTTGTTCCACTTTGCACTGCTCTGCTCCAGTGTGATGTCCTGGGTGTTTCAGCTCTAGTGAGGAAACGTAATCCTCAGTTTCGGTGGAAAGGGAAAGTGTGCTCTCTGAACAAGAAGGGAGCTGACTTATATAAATAGATGTGCCCTCCCTGGTCTCTGATTGGTACATCTTCATGCAAATTGGGACTTTAACTTTTTGCTGTTTGGTCCAAAAAGCATTGTTTTGATCGGTCATAATGGAATTGCTCTGACTGGTCTATGAAGATGCTGATGGGAATATAATTGCTTAGCTCTGATTGGATGGGGAAAGCCTCAGTCTATGGGTTGACATGCAATTTTAGGAATTCCTTTATAAAGGCAGGAGCACAGTACAGGCATGTAATTAGTGCAAATTTCTCCATAAAGTGAAGTTTGCACGAGGGGCCCCTGTTTAGAAACAGCTTCTAGGCTCTGCTTTTAAATTTGAGGCCAGTTAACCACTAGGATCCCTTCTTAGGTATTTCCTTTCTCACGGGCCACAAAGTTATTATGGTTTACTGTCTTTATATATAAAAGCCTAAGCAACTGTTATGACAGAACTACTAGAGTGACCGGTTGTTATGATACGCACTGACCACCAGGGTCAGACGCTGTCCCAAACTCACAGGCCCTGATCACTGATGGGGGCCTGCTGGACAACCTCCCAGTCCCTCTCCCAGACAGCAGGTCCAAATTTCCCTGGGCTGAGACGGGGAACTGGGGGTGTGTGGCAAGGGAAGGAGGAGGGGAGGAGATTGGGAACCTGTTCAGCCCTGATTGCCAGCCAGGCCTAGCACTCCCACCCATGCACGAATTTCAAGCACCAGGCCTCTAGTGTATTATGTAACATTTCCCACAGGATCTTGGGATAGCATAATGTAATCTATTGCATTCTTATTTCAATAGTGAAATGTGTGAATGTTCCCGTTAATTGAGATAAATTCGGACTATAAATAGGCTTGCATTAGTTTAGGGCAAGTTTTGGAATTAATTTACCCAAAACTTAAAATTTTCAGAGTATGAAGGATTTTGGAATGTAAAATAAAAAAAGGATTTTGAACTTGTATTATTCTTATTTTATGGACAAGGAAGCTGAGACCCTGGAGAGGCTAAAATTTCATTATATTGAAGGAAATATTTTTTGGAAGGGAAAATCACTTATTGAGAGAAATGTTGCTCGGTTGCCTCCTGTATGTACCCCGACAGGGATCAAACCTGAAACCTAGGTATTTTCCCTTCCTGGTAACTGAATTCACCGCTTTCTGGTGCATGGGGCAATGCTCCAACCAACTGAGCCCCCTGGCCAGGGTGAGGAGTCCTGTTTTTAATTTAAGTAGTTATGTTACCTCATTGTAAGCTAAAAGATATTCTTTAATATATTTTTATACTTTTATTTCTGTTTTCTTCCTAGATGTATATTATGTTAAATATTCGAGTTGTGCTAGTTGGACTGGAGATTTGGACAAATGGAAACCTGATCAGCACAAATGGTGGTGCTGGTGATGTGTTGGGGAACTTTGTACAATGGCGGGAAAAGTTTCTTATAACACGTCGGAGACATGACAGTGCACAGCTAATCCTGTAAGTGATTTTTTTCTTTTTAAATTCTCATCTGAGGAAATGCTCGTTGATTTTAGAGGGAAAAGGGAAGGGAGGGAAAGGGGAAGGAAGATTGAGAGAGAGAGAAAGAAAGGGAGAGAGAGAGGGAGAAAGGGACAGAGAGGGAAAGAGAAAGAAACGTTAGTGTGAGAGAAAACATTGATTGTTTGCCTTACATATGGGTTCTGAACTGGAACTGAACTTACAGCCTTTTGGTTTAGGAGATGATGCTCCAGCCACCTGAGCCACACTGGCCAGGGCTAGTTCTGTAAGTGGTTTTTAATAAATTCTATTAATGAGATGGTCAGAATAACTTTTGTTTGTTTCCTTTTATTAAGGTTATATTTTCTTAAGGTTTTTGATCATTTATTTAAATAAGGAAAACCTAATTTCATATAACAGGACCAAGTGAGAGTATAATCTCTCACTTCTGTGTTCAATTTTCTGTCACCTTAATCCCATGTCCTTCCTCTTTCTTGGGTTTAGTTTACTCTCTCCTTTTGGTGTGGCATGCTATTTTAGTTTTGCAGGGGCTGATCAGCAGCCCCTGAATGACAGATGAACAGATTACTCAAACATAGTTTGTGCAAGAGAAGGCTAAAGGGCCCCTGGCTTTAGTAGCCAGAGCAACCTCTATTGCCTGCCTCCTTAGGCTTTTATTGGAATTTTTATCTTTAGCTACAATCAATAGGGTGAGTAATCTTGTGAGGACACATATTTACATTGTCCTCTAGGCAAAGGCATCCAGGGATTAAGCATAAGGGTTCCAGTAAACACCCGGGGGTCTGCATATATACATGCTTGTTTGGAAAGGTCAAGGAATAATTAGGGACACCACCTTCAACACTCCCCTAAGTTGGAATTTCCATAAACAAGGCAGACAGCATTCCACACATTTCCCTTTTATCAGAATGTCCTCTTTAGAACTTTCCAACCAAGTCTCTTGTGTTCCTCAACATAGTTTCATCTTGTATCTGAGAAAATGTATTTAATAGTCTCAGAACAGATTAAAAAAAAATTATCTCGCTCTAGCTAGTTTGGCTCAGCAGATAAGAGCGTGAGACTGCAAACTGAAGGGTCCTGGGTTTGATTCTGGTCAAGGGCACATGCCAGGGTTGCCGGCTAGATCCCCATTAGGGGACCTGTAGGGGGTAGCAGATCAATGATTTTCTCTCCTCATTGATGTTTCTATCTCTCCCCCTCCTTTCCTTTCTGGAATCAATAAAAATATATTTTTAAAATTATCTCATTTTGACCTTTGATTATTCTGGGATCTAAGTAACTCATTCTTTCAGAGGTGTACTTTGTAGTTTGTTTAATAACTTTTTGATTATTTATGGGTATAAAATTTGAACCATGAAATCTTTTTCCTTCAAAATAGAGTCTGTTATCTTTTGACTTCCAATGTGACTGTTGAGAGCCATTAAATTATTCTGATTTCTGATCCTGTATGTATATATGGCTTTTTAACATTTCTTTTTTTCTGGAAACTTATAGGATCTTCTCTTAATTCCCAGGGGTCTTAATTTTCTTGATGATAGGCTTTTGTATAGGCCTTTTATCACTGATGTGCTATGTACTTTGTGAGTAATTTCAGTTTTGAAACTGATGTCCTATGGTTTCAGGAATTATCTTTTGTTTCCTTTCTTCTCTTTGTCTTTTTGGGAGATTGTCTTATATTTAACTTTTAAGCTTTTTATTGAGTTTTTAATTTCTGGCTACCTTATTTTTAATGTTTGGTAGATGTTTTTTGTTTCCTTGAATATTTTTTACATAATCAGTTTTTTATTTCCTGGATATAATAGTTTTTCTACTCTCTTTGAAATATTACTGGTATATTTAAAAAATTTCTCTTATTTTCTACAGCAATTTCATGGTACCTTAATAAAACTTAAACTTATATAAATCACTTAATACAAGTACATTCCAAAAATTTACAGCAAAACCTTCAATGAAAATATTTAAAACATCTTATACTCCTTAAAAGTTTTCTGGCTTGATAGGTTGGCTTTTTGCAAAAAGAAAAAATTATATTTTTATATATTACCTTTTGCCTCCCTCAATGTTGATGGTACCTAAAAATAAAATTTTTTCAGAGGAGAAACTTTTCTTGATTATCTTTTGTTTTCTTTTGTTATGTGAGTTAATTAAAAGCAAGGTACTGAAAATGCCAAAATGGATTTTAATGGCCTTGTAATCACAAAGATTGGTCCTGACTTTTAAATTAGTTTTTAGTAAAATTGTACCTACAAATATCCTCATCCCAGTGAGTATGCCATCCAGTTCACACAGACTAAAAGGCACAGGCATCAAGCATACTCCATGTGCCTTGCCCAAGTATGCCTACCACACTGTCTTTCCCCCTCTTTTTGGTCTCCATCTGTTGTGTTAAAGATATTTCCCGATGTCTCATGATCTCTGGTGTTTTGTTTGTGGTTAAAATGTATGAAAGCCTTTTGGAAGCATTGAGTACATGAGTGGGGGCTTGGGGACTTTGGAGTTCATTATATGGTGATCTGGCTGAAAACTTTTCTCAGAAATCCCCTTATGTCAGTATCTCAGGTCCTTTTCCCCCGGCTGGTCAGATACCCCAGAGAAGGATTTAGTCATTCATTTAAAAGATATTCATTAGGTGTATACCGTAGGCATTGGAGTAGAGCAGTAAATATAACAGACAAAATTTCTTGCTCTCATGGAGTCCATATTGTGATGGAGGTGATTTGCCATAAATGAGGTAAATAAGTATATATAATATCTATATCTCTATATATAAAAGGCTAAGTGACTGTCAGACTACCCCACTGGTAGCAACAATGCACAATGACCACCAGGGGCAGATGCTCAATGTGGGAGCTGCTGAGCTGAGCAGTTCTCAGGTGATGTACCCCAGAACCAAAGAGGAGGAAACCCGATTCTGGGATGCATCACCTGAGAATCGCCCTCTTGCAATCTGGGACCCCTCAGGGGATATCTGAGAGCCAGTTTCAGGCTATGCCAAAGGACCCCACCTGCTGGAGGGACCCCGCTCACTCTGCAAATGCCCTTCAAGCTGTGGTGCTGCCCCAGGTGTGGCCCTCTAGGGAGGGCCTCTGGGAGGGGGGGTTGGCTCCAGGGCCTGTCCGGCCTGTCCAGCTAGCCCAGTCCTGACCTGTTGGCCACCTTCTAATTAATTTCCTTTCAATGTGCATGAATCTGTGCATTGAGGTAGTAGATAAATAAAGATAAATGGTAAGGTGGAAAATAAAAATATTGGAGGAGTAAAGTTGAAATTTAGGTAACATGGCAAAATAAGGTCTCAGTGAGAAGATAATTTTGAGAAATGAAGGAGGTGAGGGAGTGAGTTAGGGGTAAAAATGGTTGAGGAGAGTTCCAGGCAGAGGGAACAGGTCCTGGGGATACAGCGATGGACCATGTGGAGGCCACTGTGACCTTACTGTTCCCTCTGCTTCCTGCCTTGCAGGCTCCTCTGTGCATATGTTCATTGAGTTTGTTCCCTGTCTCTCACTAAAATTTTTGCATAAATAAATCTAATGCATTTTAGGGAGGTTTTTCATTAGAAGGTAGAAAAAATCTGGTTTGGTATCTTCATTTTTCTAAAAAACGAATTAGTAATATTAATTTCATTCTCCGATAATAAAAGAGAGAAGGCTTTATTGTATTCTGACTTTAAAATGTTGCTTGTTATAACTTTCACCTTTTCTTTTTCTCTAGGAAGAAAGGTTTTGGTGGAACTGCAGGAATGGCATTTGTGGGAACAGTGTGTTCAAGGAGCCACGCAGGCGGGATTAACGTGGTACATTTTTGTTCTTGATATTCACCTTTGGCCATCAGCATTAGGACAGTGTCAAGTATCTCTTGACTCTATACCTCTTTCCTTCATCCTTAAAACTATATTTTGGCTATTAGGAGGAACAATGTAGAAGTGATAGAGGAGTTGTTTCTCTAGAGCCTGGATTAAGTATCCTAATAATTATTAGCTCCTCACTTTTTGTGGATGAGGAAATAGAGACTTCACTTAAGAAAATTAAATTAGAACCGCAAACTTGTTTTCCCATAGACCACCATGAATAATCTACTGGTGCTAAAGTATTTGATCTATTGCTTAAAGGGTCTATCTTCATCAGTATGTTGAGTCACACGAGTTTCTTAATAGGCTGAAATGTATAAGGACTGATGTTGGATGTTTGATTTATCATATAGATTATTAACATTATTGTGATAAATTTCCTTTGTGAAAAAATAATTTCAGAAACAAAACATATTCTTTTGCTCAGAAACCTAGGTAACATCTTCTTGTGTTTGGACAGTTTGGGCAAATCACAATAGAGACATTTGCATCCATTGTTGCTCATGAGTTGGGTCATAACCTTGGAATGAATCATGATGATGGGAGAAATTGTGTTTGTGGAGCAAAGAACTGCATTATGAATTCAGGAGCATCGTAAGTAATTGTATTCTTTCTTCTTATTCTTTGTAAGGTGGTATTGTAGATCAGTATTTCTTAAACTCTGGGATATACTCATGTCTCTGTGGAAAAATAGGAAAAATTATCTCTGGCTCCCCTGAAATTAATTATATGATATAACATTGAGAAGTATGTTTTTTTAACTAAATAAATAATTCCACAGAGCTTTCAGCAAAAAATATTTATTTAGGCACAGGTATGTAGCTATATTCTTCTTTAAACCAATTGACAGACCAAAAGATATAAGAACATGGAAAAATGTACATCTGAATTACAAACTAGGGAAGGGATTCTGCTCGATTCAGTGCAGGTTAGAATATAGATTGAAGGACTATATGAAACATTTACTCACAAACCGCATGAGAAAGCACTAGGTTGTCACTATAAGTAGAAGAAATCTTGATGAAGTCCTAACATTTCCAATTTCATGCATAAAGGTGAGAGGCAAGACAAAGAGAAGGAGAAAGAAGTGTTAATGTTTATTGAACTCTTTCTGTATCAGACACTGTTCCAGGCACTTAAAAGGTATTAACAGTTAATGTGCAACAACCTAATGGAAAATGTAGGTACTTTGTTATCTCTAATGGATGAGGAAACAGGTCACTCATCTAAGGAAGTGGTGAAGTTGGGATTCGAAATAAAAAATCTGGGTCAAGAGCCTGTGATCTTAGAACCCCTTCCTTTGCCAGGCTTCAAAAATAGTTACAATTGAGGGTGTAAGGGTGAACAAGACCATTGAGTTGTTGGGATTCTTTTTGATGCAGAGTTCTCATAAGGCAACAAGGTTCCATCCTACTTTAGTAGGACATGACCACAGTGCATGTGTGGATTAGAAGCCGAGTCAGAGAAAAATTAGAGATGAAAGATGTTCATCTTTAATAAACACAGATGAGATTTCATATGGGGAATATCCATGGCCCTGAGGATCCACTCCCTTTTCTATTTTCCTCAAGCTCCTAGGGCACTGAAAAAATAATAAAACTTATATTACCGACACTTTAGATGTGAGAAAATAATTGTAAACACATTCCTGGTATAAAGGGGGAAGCACTCAGGCAGAATTTACTGCAGACTTTATTGGTTTTTTGAGCAAATACTAGGCTGAAAAAATAGATAGGGAAGAATTAGAATAGCACTTATGAAAAAACTGTCCTTCATAAAAGTGTAATTATATTCACAAGAAAAGTCATGTTTGCAAATATTTTCTTTTGGACAGGGAAGTAAGTTTAGTGTTTGCTCTGGCTGGCAGTGAAGTTGAGGAAGATATAAGGAAAAAGAAATAAATAATCAACAGTGAAGTAAAATAAGAGACTAATTAAAAAAGAAACAGTAAGAGGAAGGAATGTCATGAAACAGTGCCAGTAGTGGAATTTAAAATGGTATGACTCTTACTACAGTCATTCATCAAATATTTATTGAGCACTGTGTGCTAGATTTTGTTTTAGGCACTTAGATTATCTCAGTGAGTCAGATAAAGACTTGCTCTTTACAGAATTTACGTGTTAATGGGGGAGAGATAACATATTAAACTAATAAATACATCAGTAATAGGCCACAAACAATTATAATTATATTCAGGAAACATACCTGTAGCAAAGACTCAAAATAAGACAAAAATTATCACTTTTCATTTATGAGATATGTAATCATTAATGAACAGTCTTCATAGTTTTTTTAATTTTACATTATTAAGATATATAATGTAAAAAGCACCTCAAGGGAAAATGTTCCCATACATTAGAGAAAATTTAAAAATCTCTTTCTTAATCATTGATAGATTATGTAAAAACACACACATATAAAATGTAAACAGAAGTCTGGAAGAAGCCTTCTGAAAAATTGAAAGAGAGTTTATTCAGATAATGATTTGCAAACCAGGAAATGTACCCCTCAGTATGAACCAGAGATGTTCCAAAATGGATTGGATAAGGCAAGGTTTATAAAGCAACAATTATAAGGAGCTGACAATAAAAGAGATAGGTTGCTAGGGGAAACGAGATCGTGAACTTTACATGATTTGTTTTCTCAGTGGTGGGGGCAATTGTACTTTTAACAGATGGCTGACTCAGTGGCCAAGCATGTGGGGTTTGAGATGAGAACAATGGGTAATATATGATTAAGCATTTGTTAACATCCTAGTTTCAGCCCAGGCTGTTTTCTTATCACACAATTATAGTACAGGAAGTATTATTTAACCATGATGCAAGGAGTATGATTAACAAACAGTACAGCTGTTTACTCTGCGGGTGGGTTCTGAACCCAAAAAAGCAAGTTATGCTTTGTAAGTAGCTTCAGAGATCAAGATGCAAAAAATCCAAATATTGGGCCATATTAGTTACGATATTAAAATTTCAGTAAGTCCTTAAGATTATAGAGGTTTAAATAAATATTAACATGGTTAATTTTATAAGTAAAACTTCAGGTGTCCAATTGACCATATATTTTGCCAAAAGAAGACTTATGTAATTTCCAAAAAAGCAGAAACAGGGCTAGTCTTATTCTTTGGCCACTAAGTGATAAAACTAGATAGATACTAATAACAAAACCCCCTAAATGAATTGATAACTTTAAAACACTTTCCTAAGTAAATCTGTGTCAAAGAAGAGACACAGAAGTCTAAAGTTATTATAAAGTATTTTGAAGGTAATGTTATTGTGAATATTATGTTTAAAATTTATTACATATGCCCAAGTGGTGTGGCTCAGCAGTTGAGAATTGACCCAGGAACCAAAAGGTCATGCGTTTGATTTTGTGAGGATACATGCCTAGTTGTGGGATTGGATCCCCAGTAGGGGGTGTGCAGGAGGCAATCCGTCCATGATGTTCTGCTCTCTCAGCAATGTTTCTTTCTCTCTATTCCTCTCCCTTCCTCTAACAATCAATAAAAACATATTTAAAAAAATAAAATTTACTACATGTTAAAACTTAAACATGTATATAAGATGATATCAAATATTAGGCAATCTACCATTTTCCCTTTGAGAAGAGCTGCAAATTTTTTTTTTTTTTTGGCTAACTTAAAAATATAACCTTGTAGGGATATAAAAGACATAAAGGGAAGGAATGTAATTGACTCTTGGAGAGGGAAATAATAGCAATAGGAGAGAATGGCCCTACAGAAGTTGAAATAGTAGGAAACTGCCAACATAAGGTGACCTGATGGAGAGGGATCCAGAGGAATTAATCAGCCTTATTCTTCTGCCTTCTTGTGTCTGCCAGTGCCTCTTATTTGGCTGTGTTTTATTGGATGCAGTCCATATAGGTCATTCTCCACCAAGGGTAGAGCACAGTGGAAAAGGATGGGGAGAAGATTTATCAGTCCCATTACTTTATCTTGTTCTGCATCAGAATAAGGAAAATATTTAGGAATAATTATTTGAAAAAGGGAAATCTTAGATGATATGATTGTCTAGTTTTGAATAGCAAGGGAATCAATTAAATAGTATTAGAAATATAGTTAAAAGTGTATAAAATAAATAGATTCCCAATAAACCAGTTAGAACTATTTTGAAAAAACTTGAGGGAAAAACCTGTTTTTATTTATCTAAAGTTCAAGATATCTCAGAATCAAGATGAATATAACACAGGCTGGATTTATTATTAAATACTCATTATTGTGACTTCCCACTTTTCTTCTTCTGATTTTAAAAGAAACTAAGCTTTCAACATTTTTGTGGGCCACTGAAAGTATGAGGAGTGCTAGGCACCTGCCTATTGCGCCTAGGTCGGTCCAGGCTCCTGAAGTACCTCGTTAGAAGATCCAGGGCACTGAAGAGTGTGGTTTGTGAATCACTAGTGGTTAATAATATGTTGGTTTAAAAATACGTGTAGTCATGTGTAAAACGAATATATGAAATATTGTAGTAGGAATTATAACTATCTTTAAAAATATGAACATGTGAAAAAAGATCGTGAGGATATATACCAAAAGTTTAACTTGTGTCTTTTGGTGGTAATCTTTCAGGTCATTTTAAAATTTTTTCTTCTGGCTTTTCTGTATTTCTTTTTTAATCATTTTGTTCTGAGAAACTATTTCTTATTTCATTTATTTATTTTTAAAATAAATCTTTATTGTTCAGATTATTACAGTTCCTCTTTTTTCCCCCCTTCGCTCCCCTCCACCCAGTTCCCACCCCACCCTCTGCCCTTACCCCTCCCCACCAATGTCCTCATCCATAGGTATATAATTTTTGTCCAGTCTCTTCCCGCACCCCCAATATCCTCTTCCCCCTGAGAATTGTCAGTTCACTCCCCTTCTATGCCCCTAAATCTATTATATTCACCAGTTTATTCTGTTCATCAGATTTTTTTTATTCACTTGATTTTTTAGATTCATTTGTTGATAAATATGTATTGGTTGTGCATAATTATTATCTTTACCATTTTCTTCTTCCTCTTCTTAAAGAATACCTTTCAGCATTTCATATAATACTGGTTTGGTGGTGATGAACTCCTTTAGCTTTTTCTTATCTGTGAAGCTCTTTATCTGCCCTTCAATTCTGAATGATACCTTTGTTGGATAGAGTAATCTTGATTATAGGTTCTTGCTATTCATCACTTTGAATATTTCTTGCCACTCCCATCTGGCCTGCATAGTTTCTGTTGAGAAATCAGCTGACAATCATATGGGTGCTCCTTTGTAGGTAGCTGTTTTTCTCTTGCTGCTTTTAATATTCTCTCTTTGTCTTTTGCTCTTGGTATTTTAATTATGATGTGTCTTGGTGTAGTCCTTTTTGGATTCCTTTTATATGGGGTTCTGTGTGCTTCCTGGACTTGTAAGTCTATTTCTTTCATCAAGTAGGAAAAGTTTTCTGTCATTATTTCTTCTAATAGGTTTTCGGTATTTTGCTCTCTCTTCTTCTGGCACCCCATAATTCAGATGTTGGTATGCTTGAAGTTGTCCCAGAGGCTCCTTACACTATCTTCATATTTTTGGATTCTTTTTTTTCTGGTTGGGTATTTTTTGCTTCTCTATATTTCAAATCTTTGGTTTGATTCTTGGGGTCCTTTCGTCTACTGTTGAATTTCGGTATATTATTCTTTATTTCAGACAGTGAATGCTTAATTTCTGACTAGTCTTTTTCCTTTTTTTTTGGCATTCTCATTAAGATCCTTAAAGATCTCACTAAGTTCCTCAGAGGTTTCTAGAAGATTTTTGAGTAACCTTATAACTGTGGTTTTGAATTCTATATCTAGTAGTTTGCTTTCCTCCATTTCTTTCATTCGTGACATCTTTTTTTGTCTCTGCATTTTGGCTGCTTCCCTGTGTTGATGGAGTGGTTTCGTGTGTTAAGTGATCTATGGAGCCCAGTGGTTTAGCCTCTCCAATCACCTGAGATGGACACTCTTGGTGCACAGTCTTGTTGTAGTTAAGCCTTGATAGCTATTGATACACTGGGAGGAATTGACCTCTAGGCCAATTGGCTGTGAGGACCCGCTGTGTCTATAATGAAAAAACTGCTGTGCTGGAGACAACCTTATGGGGCAGGACTTGCTTCAGTGGGGCTTTGGTGTTCACTGAGTCTGCCTCTTGAGTGTGTCACTTGTGGATATGAGGAGTTGAAATCTGGTGTCATCTCATATTGACCACTCACTAGGAACCCTGGCTCCTGGATCTCCAAGGAGGTGCAGGTCAGCTACTGTCTGAGGCCTCCTAGCAGGAACTACAATAAGATTTGCAGATTTCTCTTGTTTGCTTGGGGTTTGGAAGTTTTGGAACTGACCCAGCTGCAGTTTGTTAGGTTAAGCTGCAATAGGGAAGGCCATTTATATGCAAAAGCTGCTGCGGACAGTTTGTGTGGGTTTGTAAATTGGGCGGGGCGGAGTCTCAAGGAATCACTAGAGCATGGCAAACAGCGATGGCTGCCAGTCAGCCCTCTCTGTGCCTCCGCGTTTCCCGTGTTCTTGCATCCCATGCCTCAGTGCAGTAAACAATGATTTTTGTGTGCAGCTCTGCAGGAGAGCCACCCTCACTTTCTGACCCAATGGCAGATAGTCCCACTTCTCCCTGAAGGAGTTTGGGTCCCCAGAGTCTTGCCAGAAACTGGAGTTCAGAACAGACTCCCTTCAGATTGAAAAAAAACAGCACATCCAGTCACCAGCCTAATTCGTACACCTCCGTACCTCTGCTTTTCCATGCCTGTGCATGTCCTGCCCAGTCTCAATGCTCTTTTCTCTTTCCTTCTAGTTGTACAACTTCTACTCAGCCAGCTTTCCCATGGTTCTGGGTAATAGACATTTCGTCTTTTAGTTGTAGTTTTGGTGCGGTTGTGAGAGGCAGCACGTAGAGGTGTATACCTTATGCCACCATCTTGGTTTCATCTATTCTCTCCTTTCTTTCTCTACTCAATCTCCTCCTTTCTCTTATAGTAAAACCTCAATTTCTTACAATAGCCTGTCCCCACCTTTGCTGATGGTATCTCACGTTACCCATTCCTTCACTACTCACTCCCACTCCAACCTTTCTGGCTTCTTTATTTTTTCTTGAACATGCCAGGTGGGCTTCTATCTTTGGGTTTTTGTATGTGTTCCTTCTCCCTGTAATGTTTCCTTGCCCCAGATAGCCGGTTTTGATTCAATTGTCACAATGTTTGAAATGCCTGTCCTGGCTGCTTTTTTAAAAATTGCAATCGCTTCTTTGCCTACAGGTCATTCCCTTCACCTCTTCACCTCTTTTCTCAATTGCACTTATCAAATAATATAATATTGAATTGACTTCTTTATCTTTTTAATATATTTTTATTGATTTCAAAGAGGAAGGGAGAGGAAGAGAGAGAGAAACATCAATGATAGGAGAGAATCATTTATTGGCTGCCTCCTACACACCCCCTACTGGGGATCAAGCCCACAGCCTGAGCATGTGCCCTTGACCAGAATCGAACCTGGAACCCTTCATTTCGCAGGTTGAGGCGCTGTCCGTGCCAAACTGTCGAGGGCCTGCATTTACTTATTAAGTTTACAGTCTCATTCACTAGAATGTCATCTTCATAGGTTTGGGGATTTTTGTCTGCTTTGTTTACTGTTTTATACCTTAACAGAGAAGAGTGCCTTCAATATAAGAAAGATTTTAACAAATACTTGTTGAATGACTGATATTGTAAAAAAAAGATTCCTTACAGAATCTTAAACAGAGAGTAGCAAGAAAAAGAAGAATATGGAAAACAAGTGTTGTTATTGTCAAAAACCTTGTGCCCTACCTTTCCTTTCTGTGTGAGTCAAAATATTGTCTTTACTCATTTTTTTGTAATAGGCAATTGATTGTTCATGTTTCTTCTCTGCCAATCTGTTAAAATCATTCAGCATCTCACATTCAAATACCTTTTTGTCGAATAGTAGTTAACAGTACCAAAATGTTCCAGACAGACTGCCTTCCATTCCCAAGAGCTTAGAGCCAGGACTATCTACTTCCTTGGAGATTTTGGGTCAGTTAGCAAAGAGGAGTGTAAACTGAATACCCAAGGGACAAAATTTCACAGGATGGAACTGTTCCTTAGATTCCTGGGATTAAAGAGACTCCACATAGATAGGCATGCTTCCTCAAACACTATAATGCAACTGTTTTTATTTCCACTGTCACTTTCGCAACATTGCTCAACCTGATGAAGAAGATATTCTTTTAGGGCACAAAATTCCCTGATAATTTTTTTTTTTTAATATTTTATTGATTTTTTACAGAGAGGAAGGGAGAGAGATAGAAAGTCAGAAACATCGATGAGAGAGAGAGACATCAATTAGTTGCCTCCTGCACACCCCACACTGGCAACCAAAGCACATGTCCCCGACCGGAATCAAACCTGGGACCTTTCAGTCTGCAGGCCAACACTCTATACACTGAGCCAAACCGGTTCTGGCTCCCCGGGTAAAATTTTGATGTGACTTGGATTTCTAAAAGATTCTTGTGTATATGGGTGTGTTTCCCACTAGTCTTCAAAAGTAAAAATAGTTAGTGGGATTATGTGAAGTTATTTTATAGTCATTTAGTAAAACAATAAGTGAAAAGAAGATTGGGTAAATAGCTCCAAATACTTGAAGACCTTTTCTATGGAAGATAAATAAAACTTAATTCTGGATAGGACTAGATAATTTTAAACTCTCTTCTGACAAGATTTATGCTTTTGTATTTCCATGAAAGTGATTGTTTGGAAGATTTTTTTTCATAGAGGTATAATATATAACCCAAATAGTCTATTTTGGTTAGGTTATTAACTGCTGTTTTAAATATTCATTTCTAGTTGGTTGAAGACATGACTTAAATTTTTTGAAAGAAGTAATTGCTGTGACATGAGCTCTTTTTTTTGATGTTTATTATAGAGGTTCCAGGAACTTCAGCAGTTGTAGTGCAGAGGACTTTGAGAAGTTAACTTTAAATAAAGGAGGAAACTGCCTTCTTAATATTCCCAAGCCTGATGAAGCCTACAGTGCTCCTTTCTGTGGCAATAAGTTGGTGGACACCGGTGAAGAGTGTGACTGTGGTTCTCCAAAGGTCAGTTGAATGTTTGCTTTTTGGTTTGTCACATTACTTCACCGTTTGCAAAAAATTAAATAGCTTGCTGTGGGCAACTCTGATATAGGAGCTAAAGTAAAACTTAGTGGCAGAAAGAGGATTGGAATTTTCCTTGTGGGGATCTGTTCCTGGGATTGGACATCTCCTTCCCAGAATATAACTAATGGTGTCATCTGTTTTGATGTCCAGGAAAGCACCATGCTGATTCTTTCTTTCTTTCTTTTTTTTTTTTTGCTAGCGTCTACCATTTCTGTTATGGTTATTGGATCATTTATTTACTTTAAAGAATGATTTGGTTTTTCACTTGGCTCTACTGGTAAACTCTCACATTCTGTCTGGCACTGCGATTGCAAAAATATTTATTTGCTTGAACTTATTTTAATAATAAATTGAAGCTGGCTCTTTCTCCAGAGCCCTTCATTAACAAAGTTCTAGGCACTGAAATTAGCATCCTCCCTTAATTAGCCTCCAGTTTACCTACCTGATGCTAATATTTATTTCCATAAGCCTACGCTCATATTTATTATTATTGTTCTGTATCTTAGCCATTCTCCTCTCCAAATGGCCTCCTCCTAGGCCTAGCATTAAATTTTAGACATTTGTTCATTTTTGTGTAAGCTTCACTCTAGTCTCAATCTTTCCCACAAGTTCTTCTTCTTTAGTCAACCACACCTGGTTTTGCCGGAAGACTTCCCATTCTAGAAAGGCAGTATGCATTATATGATGAAATTGTAATTAGCCTTCATCGCATTATTGCTGCATGTCAGGACTTCTGCTCAATGTTTTACATGGTGTAATTCTCTCACAGTAACCCAAACAGATTGATATTTTTTATATTCTCATTTTCAAATAGACCTAATAAAGCATGTTTAATTTCTGTATTAACATTATGCTATTGGGATGACCAAATTCTTCGCCTTTCTAGGCATTTCCAATTCTTTATCTTTACATATTTTATGTTTTTTTAAAATAATTTATTCTTACAAAACACACATTTATTGTTGATAGTATGACAGATGTCCCTTATTTCCACCCTTTATACCCATCAGAGATGCAAGTCTGGCAAATTAATAAATGTGATATATCACATAAACAAAATGAAGGACAAAAATCACATGATCATATGTGCACATTCTGGCCTACATGCCAAGATAGAGAGGTATTTATAGAAGGGAAAAGGAACCATATACTTTATTATTAACATAGAGTTATTCCTGTAGAATTTTGTAGAGTGTGAGAACTTCCATAAGCTATAACTCTCCCATGTACCCTCTCAACAGATTATGTTTGCTTCAAGTTTCATTTAGTTTTTATCACTTTTCATATGCTTTTAGACCATATGCGTACTTCCTTTTTATGAGTTATTATTTTATATTCCATATAAGTTTATATGTTGTGCTGTTGGCTTTTTAAAATCCACTTCTAGCAACTTGTATTATGGGCAAAGTCCTTTGTAAATATGTTCTAATACTTCCTCTCTCTGTCTGTTGCTTATCATTAAGCTTAAAAAAATAAGTCAACTTTATTTCTTAGAGCAGTTTTAGGGTCAAAGCAAATTTGAGTGGAAAGTACCTAGAGTTCCCTCACACAAGCACTTCTCCATTGTCCACATCCTGCAGCACAGCAGTACATTTGTTACAATTGATGGCTCTACATTGACACATCATTATCATCCACAGTCTAGAGTTTACACTAGGGTTTACTCTTGTTATTTAGCTTTTTATCGCATGTATTTTTATTACGTTGAAATTTAAATGAAGGCAAATTTATCAATTATTTTTCTTAAGACATTTTGAATTTTGTATTTGACTAGTAGTACTTCTTTTTCAAGATTATCATTATAGCTTCTTTATATTTTTTAATAGTGTTTTTTTGAATTAAAAAATTTTAGATTACTCTTTAATTGAGGGCATCATGTGAACTGAGGTAGAAAATTAATTTTTTGTCCACTAGTGGTTAGTTATTATAAAACCTTTGAAATGAAATGATACTTTTATCATAAGCAGAATATACACTGTTCCAAATCTCTCTTTTTTTATGAAGCCACCTTACATTGTTTTTCAAAAAAAGGTAACAGCTCTACTGAAGTATAATTGAATACAATGTCAAAAAACTAAATTAGGACTTAGATAAAGAAAGGCTATTGAAATAGTGAGATTACTCTGATCTCCGAAATCTGGAAGTATCTCAGAATCAAAGAGAAAAAAGTTTTTCTTTAATAGGGTACAGGTGGGGGTAAAGCAGAGGTAAACAGAATCTTTTGAGGAGAAGCTGAGAAGCAAGGGGACTAACAAGTGAGGACTGACAGGAAAGTGTTCCGCTGTGGTCAGCTGATTTCCAGGGGGAGCTAGCTGATGAGGGGGACAAGCAGAGTCCAGGGACCTTATATAAAAGAAAGAAGCCTTATTCAAATTTGGTCAAGACAAAGCAAAGGGTAAGAAATAGGCAGTTGAAGACTTGGTCAATAATGAACTGTCCATGTTTAAAGCATACAAGTTGATATATTTTGACACTTTATATACATACTAGAGGCCTGGTGCACGAATTTGTGCATGGGTGGGGTCCGGCCGCCCTGCCCTGATTGGGGCCAGTCAGGGTTGAGCTGGCCAGGGGTGGGGGCTGCAGGAGGTTGGCTGGTCTCCCCACCCCCCATATTTACTCCCCCATCCTGATTGAAGTCAGGGCCGGCTGGGGGGAGAGGCCACAGGGGGTTAGCTGGCTGGCCCCGCCCCCATTCAGAGTGGGAGCGCAGATTGGGGGTGCAGTGTGCGTCATAGCAACCAGTTGTTCCAGTTGTTCTGGTATTCTGGTTGCTTGGCTTTTATATACATATAGATGTGAAACTGTCACTACTATCAAGATAATGAACATATCATCCAAAAAGTTCTTTGTAACCCTTGGTAATCCCTTCTTTCCACCCCTTCTTTTCCCCATTCACCTCAGACAATCACTGATCTGTTTTTTGACATTACACATTAGTGTGCATTTCCTAGAGTTTCATGTAAGTGGAATACCCCCCCCCCCCTTTTTTTTGTCTAGCTTCATTCACTCAGCATTATTCTTTGGAGATTATCCACATTGCTACAGTGTCAATAATTTATTAGTTAGTATTGTTGTTTACTATTGACTAGTATGGATAAACTACAGTTTGTCAGTTCATCTCTTGATATATATTTGGGTATTTCTGGTGTTTTGCTATTAACACAAAAAGCTACAAGTCTTTACATGAACTTATGTTATCATTTCTCTTGGGTAAATACCTTAAATGAAATTCCTGTGTCATATGGTAAGTATATATTTAACTTTTTAAGAAACTTTCAAACTGTTTCCTAAAGTGGTTGTATCATTTTCCATCCCACCATCTTTATATGAGAGTTATAGTTCTTTCACATCTTTGCCACTACATCATTTGGTCAGTCTTTTCAGTATTAGCTGTGCTATTAGGTGTAAAGTGGTACCTCATTGAGGTTTTAATTTGCATTCCCTAATGACTTGTGATTTGTCATCTGTCTTTTTTGGTGAGATGTCAGTTAAGCTCTTTTTCATTAAAAAATTGTTTTCTTATAACTGAATTTGGATAGTACTTATATTCTGGATACAAGTCCTTTGTCAGATATATGACTTGCAAATATATTACCCCAGTCTGTAGCTTATTTGTTAATTGCCTTACCAGTATGTTTTGAAAAATAGAAGTTTTATATTTTGATGAAGCCAATTTTATTAATTTATGCTTTTATGGGTGTCATATTTAAGAAATCTTTTGATCCAAGGTTGCAAATGTTTTCCCCCAGAAGCTTTATAGTTTTAAAATTTACATTTAGCTATGTGATCCATTTGACTTAAATTTTGGTATGGTGTAAGGCAGTGGTTGGCAAACTGCAGCTCGCGAGCCACATGCGGCCCTTTGGCCCCTTGGGTATGGCTCTTCCACAAGATACCACGGCCTGGGCGAGTCTATTTTGAAGTGGCATTAGAAGAAATTTAAGTTTAAAAAATTTGGTTCTCAAAAGAAATTTCAATCGTTGTACTGTTTATATTTGACTCTGTTGGCTAATGGATTTGCTGACCACTGGTGTAAAGTATAGATTATAGTTCATTTATTATTAATTTTTTTCTTTTTTCTTTATTTTCTCCATCATCATTTTTTCCTTTATGTTCTCTTCCATCTCCACTCCCTCCGCCTCCCCCCCCCCCCAATCTCTCCACCCCCTGCAATCACCATTCTGCTGACAGGAAGTGGCAAAACTAATGCAGAATTCCATGTATTTTTTTAATCTAGTTTCCCCTCAAAGTTGACATTTTAATAGGAAATAAGAAAGCTAGTTTTCCCTCCTTTCCCACCTTTTCTTTCTTCCCTCTATTTTCTTCTCTCTTCCGTTTTTCCTTCATTTCCTGAACAATTCAGAGCTGAAGACATCAGTTGGAACATAGGAGAGTAGGTGTCTCAGTGGGTGGGAGCTTGTAGGGTAGGAGAGAAATGGTGGCCCGTGGTGGGGTGAAAAGGCCAAGAGAGATAAAAAGCCGTTGTTCTCAGAACTACCTGGTACTGGCACAAGAACAAACATATAGACCAATGGAACAGAACAGAGAACCCAGAGACCGACCCAAGCCACTATGCTCAATTAATATTTGACAAAGGAGGCAAGAGCATACAATGAAGTTAAGACAGTCTCTTTGATAAATGGTGTTGGAAAAATTGGACAGATACATGCAAAGAAATGAAACTAGACCACCAACTTACACCATACACAAAAATAAACTCAAAATGGATATAGCACTTAACCATAAGAAGGGAAACCATGAAAATCTTAGAAGATGCCATAGACAGCAAAATAGCAGACACATATTGCAGCAATATCTTTACCGCTACAGCTCCTAGGGCAATGGAAACGAAGGAGAAAATAAACAAATGGGACTACATCAAAATAAAAAGCTTTTGCATAGCAAAAGAAACTATTAACAAAACAACAAGAAAGCTTACTGCATGGGAGAACATATTTGCCAATGTTATCTCTGACAAGGGTTTAATCTCCAACATTTATAGGGAACTCATACAACTTAACAGAAGGAAGATAAATAATCTAATCAGAAATCGGGTCAAAGACCTAAATAGACACTTTTTGAAAGGTGACACACAGAAACATATGAAACATATGAAAACATGCTCAAAGTCACTAATCATCCAAGAGATGCAAGTCAAAACAATGAGGTACCATCTCCCACCTGTCAAAATACCTATCATCAACAAATCAACAAATGACAAGTGCTGGCGAGGATGTGGAGAAAAAGGAACCGTCTTGCACTGCTGGTGGGAATGCAGACTGGTGCAGCCACTGTGGAGAACAGAATGGAGTTTCCTCAAGAAATTAAAAATGGAACTCCCACTTGACCCAGTGATCCCAGTTTTAGGAATGTATTCCAAGAGAACAGAAACACCAATCAGAAAGGACATATGCACCCCTATGTTCATAGCAGCACAATTTACAATAGCTAAGATTTGGAAATAGCCTAAATGCCCATTAGCAGACTAGTGGATTAGAAAACCGTGGTACATCTGCACAAAGGAATTCTATGCTGCTGTAAAAAAGAAGGAATTCTAGCCATTTGCAACAGCATACATGGAACTAGAGAGTATTATGCTAAGCAAAATAAGCCAGTTAGAAAAATAAATATCACATGATTTCACTCATTTGTGGAATATAATGAACAAAATAAACAGATGATAACAATAGAACCAGAGACATAGAAGCATTGAACAGATTGTATAACCTATGAGGGAAGGCAGGTAAAAGATCAACCAAAGGACGTGTATGCATGCATATGAGCAAAACCAATGGACACAGACAGTAGGAGGGTGAGGGCTTGTGCTTGGGGGTGGGAGTAGCTGGGGAGAGGTCAGTGGGGGAATGAAGAGAGTCACATAATACTTTAAACAATAAAGAATTTAAGTTAAAAAAGAGGAATGTTCACATAGGGTGAAAACCCATTCAACAGAGAAGTCAGACCCCGAGCATGAGGAGAAATGCATTCATGGATGCTCAATTTCCTGTGATGATTAAATACACTATTGTGGACTAAATGTGTCACCCCTAAATTAATATGGGATAGATCTTAGGGACAGATCTCTGATCTGAGAGGACTGGTGTCCTTATAAGAAGAGATTCTAGAAAGTTCACTTGCTCTGTTTCTCTGAACACACACACACTGAAGAAAGGCCTTTTAAGAATTTATCAAGAAGGAGGCTGTCTACAAGCCAGGTAGAGAGTCCTCATCAGAAACTGAATTGGCTGGAACTTTGATCATAGATGTCTAACCTTCAGAGCTGTGACATAATGGATTTCTTTTGCTTAATCCATCATCTATGATATCTTGTTCTGGCAGTACCATCAGACAAAGACACATACTCTTGATGATTTCAGCCCTTTGATGTATGTTGAGACCTGGTAGTTGCAGCTAAATAATTATGGACAAATCCAGCATAGTGACTATTTCCAGAGATTAATTGCTATTGCCAGATTAGAAAGATAGAGATTTGAGGTCTAAGATAAGAATTTTATTAATGAATATTGATGATAATAACTCATTTCTTTATTGCCAGTCATTTTATTTTCACAGGAATGTGAATTGGACCCTTGTTGTGAAGGAAGTACTTGTAAACTTAAATCATCTGCTGAATGTGCATATGGTGACTGTTGCAAAGACTGTTTGGTAAGAAATACCTCCCTATTTTGAAAAAAAATAAAATAGAAAAAGGAACAGTATTATATATCAAAATTTGTTTTCTCTGATCTCTAGGAGAGCATTATGTTTATTACATGATTACATGAAACATTCTATGGCAGTTGTTTGCAGTTTTGCATCACATTCTCTTTATAATAGTCTAGTGAGATTTTTTTTTCTAAGTAGAAGTATTTTACAATTTTAAGAGTAATCTATGTTTTTTTTATTAAAAATTCCATAGTACCAAAGTAGAGAAAACAGTGGAAGACTATCATTTTAACCTTCCTGACATAGCCATTTTTGAAAATATGTTATTAATTGTTTCTGTATACATGCGATTGTGTGTGCGTATGTGTGTATGTGTGTGTGTGCACATGCATACATATATTTTTCCTATTGGTATTTTCAGTAAGATATAGTGGGTTTTCTTCCACTCATGTAGTTCTACATGGTTGTATAGTTAGTACTTCTTTGTATGGTTATACCATAATTTCTTTACCTAGTCAATTGATGGGCATTTAGATTACTTCCAATATTTGTTTTTAAGTAGTATTGTTGGGGCAGTGTTTGAATATTAACATTTTTGGCACACATTTTATGTACTTCTTACCCATTCTATACCCACCAGTCTAGTCACATGCTTGCTTCCTTACATTAACATTGGTTTCGAGCAAGTGTTATAATCCCTGGTTAGTTTGATAGGTTTAATGTGCTTTTATATGTTTGTTTAATTTGCATTTTTTTCTTTTTAAAATATTTTTATTGATTTTAGAGAGGAAGAGAGAGGGAGAGAGAGAAACATCAATGATGAAAGAATGTAATTTTTTGGCTGCCTCCTGCATTCCCCACACTTGGCATTGAGCCCACACCCGGATATGTGATGTGACTATAATTGAACCATGCCCTCCTGGTTCACAGGTCGCCGCTCAACCACTGAGCCATTCCAGCAGGGCAAATCTGCATTTTTTTTTTACTATCAATGAGGACATTTTTTTTCCCCCCTGTATTTCATGACTTTTATGAATTACCTATCATTGGCCTCTGTTCATTTTTCCATTGGGTTATTTAATCTTTTGCTGTTACTAGAACTTTTATACATATAAATACCATAGTTTAAAATTTGATTAATTTGTGGGAATTGTCCTGATATTCCTGTTTCATTTGAATCTTATTACCTTAGTTTCTTCCAGGAGGTACTTTATGTAGAGGAAAAACTAATGAATGTGATGTTCCAGAATATTGCAATGGTACTTCTCAGTTCTGTCAGCCAGATGTTTTTATTCAGAATGGATATCCTTGCCAGAATAACAAAGCCTATTGTTACAATGGCATGTGCCAGTATTATGATGCTCAGTGTCAAGTCATCTTTGGTTCAAGTAAGATATTTTATTTATAATTGATTGCTTTTTTTAATTTATTTTTTGCTTTAGTTTTGGTTAAAAGTGGAAATAAAAATTATAGTATATATACACATAACATATCAAATTTTAGTTTTAATAAATTCATATAAATGATGATATATATTGGGGTCTATTATTTTCATTGTTCACTCAAAATATTTTTGAGATCCATGTATATTGAGATTTACATTTAGATCATAATGCAATAGAGTATTTTATTACATAAATGTAATGTATTTTATTACTCATAGATATTGAGGATGTTTAAAAATTCTTCTGATTCTGTTTTGAAAGTTTTCATTTTTATTTAACTTATATTTATACATAAAGATTCAAATCATTTAAACATTTTATGAAAAATTAAAGTCTACTTGCAAGTAATATCTCCATTGAGGAAACCACTTTTACCTTTTCTAGTGATTATTTTTTTACTTGTTCCAGGTCTTTAGATAACCTGTTGGTAATGCTACATTTTGATTTTTCCCATGGTAGGCATTCACTATAATTATGAAGGTTTAGCTCACATATTCACAGAGAATGGTAGATCCCTTGCAGGGTACGTCAGCAAGCTGTAGAGTCAGAAGAGCCATGGTGTAGTTACAGTCCCCAGGCTTGAGACCCAGGAGGAAACTGGATGATTCTGTTTGGTTGCTCAGGCAGTGCATGCCTAATCCCCTTAGATGGGGTGGAGAGGCTGCTTCCCCGGCAAGAAGACTCATCAGAATTTAGGGGCTCAGTGTCCCCAGCTTCATCAGAGTTTTCCCACATATCTCCATTTCAGCTTTCATGATGTCATTCTTTCATAATCACTGTCCTCATACTGAGACACACTGGCTGGGCTGGAATGCTACTTTATCGGTTTTCATGACAGTCTATCTAATTACTAAGAATATCTAAATTAAGCTTCCGCATATGATGAATAAAAACCAAATAATAGCTGGTAATATTTTCATCAACCTTTCCCCACCTGATTTTACCAGGAGTGTAATAGATATGTGTTTGAGAGCAGTGGGAATGACTATGCTGAAGATACTACCCATACTGTGTGTGGGTTTCAATTTATTTATAGTTTCATCTTGTTTATTTATAGTTACCTCTTTTAGGCCTTGAGTGTTTGAGTTTAGGCTAAATTTTAAGGATAATCTAAGCTTTATTTTTACAGTTGATTGGTAAGTACAAAGTTTTTCCCCTGTAAGACTAGAAACTTTTTCAAAGGAATTGAGGCATTCATCCAGTTGAATGGACTATCATAGGGAATACTTTTATTTCTGAAGTAAATTGCCACAACTTAAATTATTTTTGAACATTACAGAAGCCAAGGCTGCTCCAAGAGATTGTTTCATTGATGTGAATTCTAAAGGTGACAGATTTGGCAATTGTGGCTTCTCTGGAAATGAATACAAGAAGTGTGCCACTGGGTAAGTGACGGGAGGTTATAAAGGAGAATGAGTGATTACAAAACCAGTCATGTCTTATAACTCCTTGTGACTCCTGACTTTCTCCCCCTTAAATACCAAACTTTTCAAACTTACAATTTTGCAACCCAAGGTTTCAGGGAGACTGAATAGAACTGGTAAAGTAAGTCACCCCTTTTGACATTACCTGTCTGAAATTGAATGAATGGTTTTTAGAATCTTACCTTGTTTAACTATGTTCTACACTAAGAATCACAAATAAACACTCTTCCTCTTCTTTCTTCCTTTCATTATAAGGTTATGTTGCTAAGTTCATAGAAGCACAGAATTAATTTTGTATTTTATTATGTTGTTCTTGCTCTTTAATTTAAAAGTGATAAATTAAATAGGAAATTTCAATACAACATCATAAAAGTTGATTTTAGGGTACTTAGTGTGTTATGAAAGGATTTGGGAAGGGCATTTAACTCACATAGCCTTGGTGTGTTGATGAATTATAGATTGGGTCTTCAAGTAAGTAACTCAGAGCCAAGCCAAGAAGGGTGGACTCCTTTCTTAGTTATTTTACATTACAGAATCTATTTTTTTTCTACCATACTTATTTAAAGAAGACAGAGTTGAAATTGTTAAGAAAATATATTTTTATTAATTTCAGAGAGGAAGAAAGAGAGAGAGAGAAAGTGAGAGAGAGAGAGAGAGAGAGAGAGAGAGAGAGAGAGAGACATCAATGATGAGAGAGAATCATTGATTGGTTGCTTCCTGCATGCCCCACATTGGGGATCTAGCCCACAACCAGGCATGTGTCCTGACTGGGAATTGAAATGTTGACCTTCTGGTTCATAGGTTGACACTCAATCACTGAGCCACACAAGCTGGACACAATTGTATTTTGATATAGTTCTATTATTTTCTATTTATAAAGTTATAACATATTTATAAGAAACTTTATTAGACTTTTTTGAGCCCTAGATAGATAGTGAGGAGGGATTAGGTGTGCAAAAAGGAGCATCAGCACCACGTGGCACCCTACTAATTTGCACCTCAGCATCCATTTACCTCTGCTTTTCTCTGCTGTATTTAAAGAGAGCTGATTTGATCTCTGTTGCTCTCACACACTTTTTCTGTTGAGATTCCATCCAGCTAATTAACAGTACACTCTCTGTTTATGTGCATATATATAATTATTTTATGTATCTACAATGATGCATTTTACATTTATTTCTCTATCTTTATAGAAATGCTTTGTGTGGAAAACTTCAGTGTGAGAATGTTCAAGACATGCCTGTATTTGGAATTGTGCCTGCTATTATTCTGACCCCCAGTGGAGGCACCAAATGTTGGGGTGTGGATTTTCAGCTAGGATCAGATGTTCCAGATCCTGGGATGGTGAATGAAGGCACAAGATGTGATGTTGGAAAGGTAATTAAAATGTTTTCTATTTATAAATTAAAATGTTTAA
>PVJN01022616.1:0-33222 GCA_004026805.1 Lasiurus borealis | reverse complement strand
TCTCTTGTGTTATGCCTTGTGTCAAAAAAATGGAACAACAGCCCACCCAGCATGGCTCAGTGATTAAGCATTGACCTATGAACCAATAGGTCAGGGTTTGATTCCCAGTCAAGGCACATGCCCAGGTTGTGGGCTTGATCCCCAGTATGGGGCATGCAGGAGGTAGGCAATCAATGATTCTCTCTTATCAGTGATGTTTATCTCTCCCTTTCCCTTCCTCTCTGAAATAATAAAAAAGAAAAATGTTTTTCTAAACTTTTTCTTTCTTTCTTTTTTTTTTTAAATGAAACAACATTCTCTTGAGGCTGGCTTGTTCTACTCATTATGTTTCTGAAATTCATGAAAACTGTTACATGTATCACCATTGTTGCTTTATATACTGAATATTATTCCATTATACAGATTGTGCCAGATTCTTTATTCATTCACCCCTTGAAGGGCATCTGGGTTGTTTCCAGCTTGTGGCTATCACAAATAAAGCTATTATGAACAAACTAGAGGCCCAGGGCATGAATTTGTGCACCAGTGGGGTCCCTTGACCTGGCCTGCAGGATCTGGGCTGAAACCAGCTCTACAACATCCCCTGAGGAGTCTCAGATTGTCAAGGGCCCAGGCCATACTAAGGGCCCCCAGTGGTGCACAATCGGGGCTGGGGAGAAACATGGGAGGTTGGCCAGCAAGGAAGGGACCACAGGAGGGATCCAGGGCGTGTCTGGCCTGTCTGTTCCCTTGGTGATCAAGTGCACATCCTAGCAACTGGTCGACCTATCAACTGTCTGCCCCCTGGTGGTCAGTGCACATCATAGCGAGCAGTTGAGCAGTCTTAGAATATCACTAGCATATTACTTTGATTGGTTGAACAACAGATCGGTTGACCAGACATTTAGCATATTAGGCTTTTATTATATAGGATGAGTTATCAGTTTCTTTGTGACTTTAATTTTCATTTCAGGAATACAAATACACAGAAATGGGGCTCCAGAGTGATATGGTAAACATATGTTAAGTTTATAAGAATCTGCCGAGCTGAGATCAGTTTGGCTCAGTGGGTAGAGCGTCGGCTTGGGGACTGAAAGGTCCCAGATTCGATTCCAGTTGGGGGCATGTACCTTGCTCGCGGGCACATCTCCACAATGGGATGTGCAGGAGGCAGCTGATCGATGTCTCTCTCTCATCGATGTTTCTGACTTTCTATCTCTCTCCCTTCCTCTCTGTAAAAAATCAATAAAATATATTAAAAAAAAAAAAAAGAATCTGCCGATCAGTGTTCCTCTGTGTTCCAATTAGCGGAATATGAAATGGCCAGTTGCTCTTCCTCATCACTGCCAGCATTTAATGTAACATCTAATTTTAAAGACTACTTATACATCTATAGATTATAATTTATTTTCAATAAAATTTCAAAAAAAAGAAATTTGAAAATAGTTACAGAACTTGTAATTTCCCCATTATCTGGGAAATGCAAAATTAAAAAATAATCGTTACACAAAATGCCAAATTTAGACATCACATATTAAGCTGCTCAGTTTCTTTATGGGAAATTATTCTCTTAATGTCCTCATTTCCTCAGAAAAGGTAAAGTAATCCAAATAAAATGGTGAGTCATTAGAAATGAAATCTAATAGGAAGTCAGTTATAAGAAATAGTTTTCTTATGGTTTGGATTTCAATATTTGCTTTCATAATAAGAATCAAATGTTTTCTTTCATAATAATCTCATAAAAGCCAAAACCTACAAGGCAAGATTATAATAAATGTTTTCAATTTTCAAAATAATGACTACAAAATATTAATGTGCTCTTGCCCTATAAACACCCCACCCCACCCCACCAACTCCCAGTTTTCCTATAGTTCAAAGGTGCTGAATCTCAACCAAGGTAAGTAAGCATGCTCTTTCCATTAAAAATAGGAGGGCCTGGAATCTTAACTTTAAAACAAATAAGAAAATGTGAAAAAGTAGTACATTACTTCTGTGAATGTTAGGACATTCTTATATGTACTAAAGATCACATTTTACCACCAATAATTTTAAGTATAACTTTCAATTTCAAAATTGTCACACAGCCTTACCCAGTTTGACTCAAAAGATAGAACCGTGGTCAGCAAACTGCAGCTTGTGAACCACATGTGGCTCTTTAGCCCCTTAAATGTGGCTCTTCCACAAAATACCACAGCGTGGATGAGTCTATTTTGAAGAAGTGGCATTAGAAGAGGGTTAAGTTTAAAAAATTTGGCTCTCAAAAGAAATTTCAATTGTTGTACTGTTAATATTTGGCTCTGTTGACTAATGAGTTTGCCAACCACTGGCCTAGAGCATTGGTTTGTGAACTGAAGAGTCCTGGGTTCGATTCCTGGTTAAGGGCACATGCCCAAATTGTGGGCTTGATTCCCAGTAACAGGTGTGCAGGTGGCAGCCAATCCATGATTCTCTCTCATCATGGCTGTTTCTATCTCACTCCCCTCCTCCCTTCCTCTCTGAAATCAATAAAAATATATATTTTTTTTAAACTGTCATACATTTTTTTTTGTTTCAACGTTAGTAAAAATTTTATTGGCTTTTTGAAAAAAGTAAGTTATTTTAGAAACAGGAAAAGTAACAGAAGTATCTAAGGATATGCTAACAACCTTAACTATCTGTCTTTCCCAAAGTACCTTTAAAAATGTCACCCATGGGAATATTTTTCATATCTAATTGTTAAAAAAAAGCAACATTTCTTCTGAATAACTGGTATGTTTCTGTCTTATGTCTTAATCTTTTTTTTTTCTTTATTGATTTCAGAGAGGAAGGGAGGAGAGAGAGAGAGAAACATCAATGATGAGGATCATTGATTAGTTGCCTCCTGCACACCCTCACTGGGGATTGAGCCCACAACCCAGGCATGTGTCCTTGGTTGGAATGGAACCTGGGACCCTTCAGTCTGATGCTCTATCCACTGAGCCAAGCCGGCTAGGGCTACCTTATGAATCTTACAAATAAATAATAGTGTTTTTATAAGTCATAGTGGTTCCGTCTTTGGGATGATAATCAGAAATATCAAAACCAAATCTAGTTTTCCTTGAGTAACTGTGCAGTAATTTAATAGTGTATACGATACTATCCTTTATTTTTTTATCCTACAACCAAAAAGAAAAAAAAAGCCTACAGGCTAATTTCATTAGGAACTTAAAAAAAAACTATCCATATATATAAAAAGCCTGGGGCCTCACAACCAAAATAACTGGATGGACAACCAAACAGGCTGCATAAGGCGACCAGGCCAGCAGGGTGGTTAGTGAGGAACAACCAAAGACTGAACAGCAGGCTGCATGGGGCAACCATGCCAGCAGGGAGGATAGTGATAAATGACCAAATGAATGAACAACAGGCTGTGTAGGGTGACAAAGCCAGCAAATGGGGCAGTGAGGGGTGACCAGGCTGACAGGGGAGGGGGCAGTTGGGGGCTACCAGGCTGGTGGGGGGGTCAGTACTGGGTGACCAGGTCAGCAGGGGGGGCAGTGAGGAGCAACCAGGCTGGCGGGGGGGGGGGGGGGCAATTAGGAGCGACCAGATCGGCAAGGGGGCAACCAGGCTGACAGGGGGGAGTAGTTGGAGACAATCAGGCTGGCAGGCAGATGGGCAGTTAAGAGCCAGCAGTTCAGGATTGTGAGAGGGATGGCCAACTGCCAGTTTAGGCCCAATCCTCCAATGGGTCCCATAGAATCAGAGGTCACCCCCACCCCCGTGCACAAATTTTGTTTACCAGACCTCTAGTCCTATATAATAAAAGCTTAATATGCTAAGTGTCCGGTCATCCATTTGGCTGTTCAACCAATCAATGCATAATAAGCTAAGGCCACTCAACTGCTCACTATGATGTGTACTGACCACCAGGGGGCAGATGCTCTGACCAGTAGGTTAGTTTGCTGCTGGGGTCCAGCCAATTAGGAGTGAGCGAGAGGGGCTGGACACAACCTGAAGCCCTATCACAGTCCCTCCCCAGCTGGCCACTCTCCCAACATCCCTCCCTAGTCTTGACCTTATACCAGTAGGGTCCCTTGGCCTGGCTATTTTCCCTATCACTTCACATTATTATTATTTTTTTAACAATTTCTTAAGTGAGTTCTTCCTCATTACTTCAACTGTCCTTTCATTCTTTTTCTTTTTCATGGATGCCATGTTCTTTGGAAGCTTGTTTACACCAAGTTAATAGCCTTTTAGGCTTCCTCCACATGAATAGTTCACTTTTTGAATAATAAGAATTATATGTGACAGGAAAAGCCATCAGGATTTTAGAGATGATTAGGTAGGGCATGGCCAAAAAAAGGTTGGGAACACTGCTTTAGTTTGCATCAGAATCACCTGACAGGCTAGTAAAACCACTAGCTGCAGGACCCCACCTCTTGTTTTCAGTCAGTAGTTCTTGGGTAATGCTTGGGAATTTGCATTTCTCACAAATTCCCAGGTGATGTTGATGCTGCTTATCTGGGAATCATACTTTGAGAAACTGCTGCCTTAATGCACTTATTACATATCTAAATAAATACTTATAGTTTGGAACATTCTACCCTAAAACATTGAGAATCACAGAAATGATATAAACCAATGCTATCAAAGCTTTGAAAACAAAAGTGCCAGTATTTAAATCAGTAAATACTTACTGGAACATAATCAAGTAAAATGCTAAGAAGAACCTTAACAATGATAAGCAATCTATAATTCAAATGCAAAAATAACTAATCTGTTACAAAATACTTACCCAACATTACTTATGATCACAACTGGAAATTGTACACATGCCAAACAACTAGAAAATAAACATTCAAACTACAGCAGACTAAGTAGAATGTTAACTGACCAATATTTTATATGATATTATAAAGTAGCTAAAAATGTTTATAGACTATTTTAAAGTGGCCTCTGGTCTATAGACTATGATGACTATCTAACATTAAAAATTAAATTTAGTATTTATGAAGTAAATATTTTTTAAAACATCAAAAGTAAAAAGAAAATGGCTAAGAAAACTTATTTAAAGTTCTTTAATAGTACTTCTTTAAAACTGTAGACTGAAGAAGGGAAACATAATAATTTACTATGTTGGCAGAACTAATAAAATTTTTTAAACCGAATGTGCAGAGTAGTAAAAGCAATAGAAATTATAATTAGAAAAAAAGCAAACAAACCTGGAAACCAGAATCTAATAATAATCTTGGAAATTAAACTAAAAAAATTAATCAAGTTATGTAAAAAAAAAATGACTGTTAGAAATAGCAACTTTTATAGTGTATAACTTACTGTTTCGATTCATTGTGACAAACTTCCAAGGTCGGATCATTATAAATAAAAGCAGCTTCTAAATCATTGACCCTTACTCGGTATATTCTACACTGTTTGCTGTTCAACTTGATTCTATTCAAGTTTGCAACTGTGGGAAATATAGTCAGTTCCACAAATCCCTGTAAAGATAAATAATAATAATTTCATTATAATTAAGATTGGTATGTTTTAGAACATATTTCTTTGATTTCACACAGTACACTCCATAATTCCAAATAGTTATATACATACAAGTGCTCTTCAAGTATCTTCATTTCAAACATGTCCTAGTGACTAAGTGGATATAAATTTTGTATGCTTTATCATCCTGGTGGTTCACATTTACTACCAGTGAAAATTAGACCATCTGCCAGAAAAAAAGTAAAAGGACTCACTACTCTCAAATATAATAATTGCTAATCAGAGTGGAACCCAAACAGAGAGGAAAAAAGAATGACAGAGCTGAAAGAGAATCCAAACCATGTCAGTGAGTGAAAAAACATGCCCCTACCACCCCCACTCCGCCATAGGATAAAAAAAAGCCTACATCAATGAAGCTAACAAGTATGAGAGGTAAATTAGAAATGTGAAGAGGCAAGAGCTACAAGGGATATTCAGTTAAGTAGAGAAAATCTGTTGCTGCCTATTAGAATAGAAGCTACTTCAAGATGCTGGATGAGTTCAAACCAAGTAGACCCAGAGACTATATACATGTAGTTCTACCAGGTTAGCTGTATGGTGAGCAATCTATCTGAAAAATGTACCTAAGACATGAGAGACAGCTAAATACACTGAAAGGTCACCACCCTCTTGTGTTCAATCAATTGGAAAAGACAGACTAATGAATCATGTAATATTTGTCCAGCAAGTTAAATAAGTATCTTAGGGTTGAATACTGATGTTCTCCAGCACAAAATATAGGAGGGCATAAAATAGTAACATTTCAGGGTCTGCAAAGTGAACAGAAAAATCTCAGAGGCTGCAATAGGAAAAGGCAAGATGAAATATAGGCAGAGAACATAGAAGGCCAGATTATAACAACTATAATGGCTACTGTTTAATGAGCACTACTATACATCAGATATTATACTACTTTTCTATGTTCTCTCTAATTCTAATAACAACCTTAAAAGAACTATGTTATACATTTATAGATAACATTTTAGAAATTATATTATTAACAAATGGAATACTGAGATTCAAATCCACTTCTAAATGATTCTAGTCGATTTCCATCCATTATGCCATATCTCTCAGTGTAAAGGTTTTAAAATACATGCCAGAATTTTTAGATAACATCCAAACCAACTGCTCAAAAACCTAGAGATCCAGTAGCCTTTTTCCCTTCTTCCAAAATAAGAGAAGAGCCATATTTCCTTAAACTAAATCATCTGGACAGATCTATGTAAAAGCAAATGAGAACAGAAAGAGCAAATGCAAAAATATTGTTGATGAAGCCTCTGTTTAAAGGTGTAAACTGTGAGCAATTGTAGGAAAGAAGACTCAAAATCTCTTAATTAGTACATCAGCAATGCACTTACCAATCTACACAAATCAGTTTGGACCAGTTGAAAGCCAGCAAGCAGAATCAAGATAATGTCAAAAGTAAACCAGAAAAGATTATGGAAAGTGCTGTCAACAGTTAGCTATTATGAGACATATGAACAGGATTTGGTTAATAGTAAACTAAACTAAGGTTAACAGTTATAAAACAGTGAATGATGTGTATTTCATGAAGATAAGGAAAGCCCAGTCTCCTTGAATTATCAGGTCTCTGACACCACCTAGAGCCCTAACCTGTACCTGCCTGCAATGCTCAGTCCCATTGATAGGCAGCTGGTGTAACTGTAAACTCCCAGGTCATCTAATATCTCACTCACTCTCATCTCTTCCTTGCTCCTTGGTCTCTCCCCATCTCATAGGTAACCATCCTCCTGGAGTCCAACTTTAAGTAATCTCTCCAGTTGCCATTCAACCTTTTCAAATAATCCTTCTCTACCTTCTAGACTTACATAAAACGTCTCTTGAATCCCCCTTGACAAGAAGCTACCTTTTCTTTCATTCACTATAAATTAGAGGGGAAAACAGGAAACCCTAGTTTCCACTGCTACTCCTAAACCATTTACAGATTTTAGAGCGTGCAGTAAATGAGCAAGGGTAGTATACCATCACTGTCAAATTAAATGTACATGTTCTGGAGACACACTGCCTGCATTCAAATTCCAGCTCCACCACTAATTAAGTGTATGATCTTGGGCTAAGTTACTCTAGCTCTCTGTACCTCGGTTTCCTCATCTGTAAAACAGGAATAATGACACTATCTAACTTTTAGTGTTATTATGACAATGGAGCAATTTAATACATAGAAAGCACTTAAAATCATAGCTGGCATTTAATATATGCCCATTATTCTTTTTTACTTCTTTTCCTTTGTGTTTATGCCATACAAGTTATATTATCCTCCCCAATTCCCCAACATTCACTCAAGGCCCAGACTCTCCCTTTCTAACCCATCTCTGCCATCACTCTAAGTTACCTGACTGAAGGTATATCTGATCCATCGAGTAACACAGCTTCAAAATTCCATGACTTCAATTTCTATGATCTTCACTTCCATTAAGGGACAACAATCAAGATCACACTCTTGAAGACACCTCATTCCTGTGATGCTGACATTTTAAACCAGAATGCCTATGATTTCTATCCTTTTGCCCTTATTACTTCTTTCCCAGTCTTCCTATTCAGCCACTTTACATTCTCCTGCTCGTAATCTCCTCTAGTTTCTCACTACAATCCTTCTAGGGCTATTTTCTTTTCCGTTCTCCCAAGATCCTTAACTTCAACTACTCTTCCACCATCTATCAATTATCTTTTCCTTCTGTTACATGTACCTAACATTCCCTCCTGTTTAAGAGTGATTCTTCTACTAGTGGTGATCCTCCGTAGTATCTTCAGAAATCCTGCTCTATTAATTGCAATATCCTCTCAACATAGAATTTCCCCCCTGCCTACAAACATGTTTAAGTTTCACATATCTTGCTTTTAAAAATCTTGAAATCTATGTCAAGCTCAAATGAATTAATTTTTGTCCTTTTCCTAGATTTATTATATCTTGTTTCTAAACTGACACTAATCCCTGGATTCCCAAACCATACTCTATCAGTCAGACTAGAAGTCTTTGGAGGTCAAGATTAAAGGGAATCACGGCTCATGTCTATCTCAGAGTAGGACTAGAGCTATTTTCCCAGTCCCAGAACATACAGTACATACTTCAGTACTTGGCAAATTCTCATACTCATTCTCTGATCAAGGAATGAAGATTATTACTATAGGACTAAAAACACCACTGGACCACTCCCTAAGATAGTAAATCAAAGCAACTAAACATGCCTGGGGAACTGCAGAGATTAGTGCCACTAGAGATTTGAAAGATGCCTACTACAACCTCATTTAACTCAATTATTTGGCCAATACAAGTCAAGTAGCTTTTGGAGAATGATAATGAAGTATCACAAACTTGCCTACCATGTTTGCAGATCGAGAATTTTTGCTGCAGGAAATCAGCACAGCTTTTGGTAACTAGTGGTGCAGCTAATTATCAAGCAAATGCTCTCCCACCCCCAATTCTTACACCCACCCCCCCAAAAAAAATCAGAGGCTAGTTGCCTCCAAGATAGAAGAAGCCCTTCACTGTCACCTAGCAATTAATATCAACTCTCCGTCTCAGTCAAACATATTTCAAAAGTCCCTTAGTTATAGGATAGTCCATAGAGAGTTACACTGATTTTTAACAACATGCTAACTCGACCCAGAGAGCAAGAAATAACAAGTTATCTTAATGCCTTAATAATAATAAAAAATACCGAATGGCAGAGGGTAAGAGTTAAATCATATGAAAGTTCAGGTACTTGTCACATTAATGAAGCTTTTAAGGTTCCAGTGGTCTGAGGCATATAAAAATAGACCTAAAGTGAAAGTTGCTTCATTTTGCACTGTCCACTAAGAGGGGGGAAAAAGAAGCATGAAACTTGGTGGGTTTCTTCAGATTCTGGGCATACTGCTTACTAGATTAACCAATAAGGCTTACAGAGGGGTCCAAGGTAAGAAAGGGTTTAAGCAGGCTGTGGTTCAAGCTGTCACCTGGGCCATATGACTCAGCATATCCAATGGTATTGGAAATCTCCATACCAGCTAGACATCTGGCTTCCAACAGAATGATGGTGCACATTCCAGGGAGTATGGGCATGACATCTTCTGCCAATAACTATTTTCCATTTGCAAAGCAACTACTGATTTACTACCAGACTCTGCAGCAGACACTGAACACATGACCATGGGACTCCCAAAGACTATATTACTTGAAATGAGCATCATGAACTGAATACAGTATGAAGCTCTGAAAAAAACTGGACATTTGCAGCAGCTTTCCACTTTTAAACAGAACTGGACTAGGTCAAGCAGAGTATTATAAAGCACAAACAGCATGAACATGTGACTCAGAATCCAATGGGACTTGCTCCCACTGCTTTTCCACCTCTCCCTCATTCCACACCTGTAGCCTCATGGAGAGTTCCCGCATTCAAGCAGAATAGGACAAAGTCTTAATTATAAATAATTCTAGCACCACTGAAGTGTGATCCTGAAAGACAATGCAAAGAAAATCATACAGTGGAAAGAACATTAGGAAAAAACAAACAAACATCTGGTTGTACATTCTTTGTAGTAGTAGAGATGACCTCAGGTACATGTCTACAACTGATCCACAGGCAGTTAGATACTCATGGGTTGGCTAGTTGGTCAAGGACTTGTAAAGAACAAGATTAAAACACTGAAACTTATAAAATGATGGGGAAAACTTACGTATAAGAATAGATTAGGGATAATAAGAAAATATTCATGTTGTTATCACATCAATGACTATCAGAGGGCACCCACTGCAGAAGGAGCCCTCAAAAATCAACTGGCAATGCCCTAGCCCAGTGGTCGGCAAACTCATTAGGCAACAGAGCCAAATGTCAACAGTACAACGATTGAAATTTCTTTTGAGAGACAAATTTTTTAAACTTAAACTTCTTCTAACACCACTTCTTCAAAATAGACTCACCCAGGCCATGGTATTTTGTGGACGAGCCACACTCAAGGTGCCAAAGAGCCACATGTGGCTCACAAGCCACAGTTTGCCGACCACAGCCCTAGCCAGTTTGGATCAGTGGATAGAGCATGGGCCTTCGAACTAGAGTCCTAGATTTGATTCTGGCCAAGGGCACATACGGGGGTGGTGAGCTTGATCTCCCCCAGTAGGGGGCACGCAGGAGGCAGTCAATCAATAATTCTCTCTCATCATTGATATTTCTATCTCTCTCTCTCTCTCTCCCTTCCTCTCTAAAATTAAAAAAAAATAAAAATCAACTGGCAAGATCATCTTTCCCTGCCACCTTGCTCAATATACAAAGTTGTCATGGTGGCAAGAATGGAGGCTGTGCATGAGTCTAATGACATGGTCTTCCACCCACCATGGCACTGCTGAGTGCCACCTCCTAGTAGCAGAAGATGATATTAAGCTTCTCATATGGGACCTTCCCACAAAGGACCAGTCACTTAGTAGAAAAATAACATTAGAGAGTACGTATTATAGAGGGGGGACAGTGATTTGTCCTTACAAGAACAGACACGTATTCTAGATTTTCCTTCCCTAACTACAATATACAATTGACCTTTAAACAACTCAGGGGTTAGAGGCACCAACCATTCAGTCAAAAATCCATATATCACTTCAGTCAGCCCTCTGCATCTGCAGATTCCCAACTGCAGACAGTTGACCCCTAAACAACATGCTAGTCCACTTACACACAGAAACCCACATGAGTGGACCCACATAGTTTAAACCTGTGTTTCAATATCCTGTACATACTTTCAATCAAGTATATAGGGAAGTGTGGCAATGGACTCTGAAAACACACAAAATTTATTGATTTTGTGCTATGCCCGACCATTCAGAAGAAGCTGGCATGATCCATTACTAACGGCTCAGTTATAACAACAATTGAAAGGCCTCTAACAGGATGCTAACTTAAGCTAAAGGACGATATAAAGGATCACTGCTTCACAGCTCAAACAGATTTGGGAACCAAGGGATAAAAATGAGAGTGACTATTTTCACTATTGCACCAAAAAGGCCACTGAAAGGATTTTGCTTCCTGTCTCTGTGACCTTGGGTTCAATGTGTTCAGAGGTCCTAGTGGTCAAGGGAGAAATGCACCCAAAGGACACATAGTTCTGGTTTCATTAAACTGGAAGCTGAGACCATTCCTTGACCACTTCAGGCTCCCAATACCACTTAATCAAGAGGCAGAGAAAGAGGTCACTATACTGGCTGGAATGACTAATCCCAATTAATTATCAAACAGGAATTAAGTTTCTGCTAGACAATAGGACAAAAATTACATGTGGAATCCAGAACATTTACCAGACTGCCTCTTAGCTCTCACTTGACTAATATTACTACTCAATGGAAAACTGCAACTCAAACACAGAACAAGCAAGGATGCAGATCCTACAGGAATGAAGGTCTAGATCAGTGGTCGGCAAACCGCAGCTTGCAAGTCACATGCAGCTGTTTGGCCCTTGAGTGTGGCCCTTCCACAAAATACCACAGTGAATCTATTTTGAAGAAGTGGCATTAGAAGTTCAAGTTAAAAAATTTGGCTCTCAAAAGAAATTTCAATTGTTAGACTGTTGATAGTATTTGGCTCTGTTGACTAATGAATTTGCTGACCACTGGTCTAGATCAACCAAAAGAAATGCCAGCAAAAGGAAAGGGGAAATGGAGTGGGTGGAGAAATAAGAAAACTATATATATCAACTTTTGCCTTGACACCAATGAGAGAAAGCAAGACTGTAGCCATTAAGTTCCACATTCTTTCACCCAGTTTTCTTTCCACTACCTAGATTAATACAGTAACCTCTTAACTAGATGCCCTAATTATTGTACCTTCCCTGCCCAATACATACAACACAATACATCTAAAGTATTCTCTCATAAGGTACAAGATAAAGAATCATATGCAACGAATACTGAAAAAGAAATTCCTTAAATGACAAAATTGGACCTAATGAATCTTTTTTTTTTAATATATTTTATTGATTTTTTACAGAGGAAGGGAGAGGATAGAGTTAGAAACATCGATGAGAGAAAGACATCGATCAGCTGCCTCCTGCACACCTCCTACTGGGGATGTGCCCGCAACCAAGGTACATGCCCTTGACCGGAATCGAACCCAGGACCTTTCAGTCCGCAGGCCGACGCTCTATCCACTGAGCCAAACCGGTTTCGGCGGACCTAATGAATCTTTAAGGTTCCTTATAAATCCAAGATTCTGTGATTCTTATGAAAATGACATTTTTAAATCTATACAGCTCACCTTAAGTTGGAGAGGAAAGTTCATGCCATACCTCTAAGAAAACTTTCACCACAATTTTGTCTATTTAATACAGGTTCCCCTGAGAGAGAAAATTAAGTTCTTGGATTGTCAAGGACTTTCCTAGAATGGAAACACATCCGAAATCTATACATCTAAGTGATCTAAATGGCGGTTGTGGTACCAGATTTCAAACACATTATCTAAAAGTTCATTAGCCACCAATGTCACATAAACTAGGTCAGCCAAGAATCAAAAAACAAAACTGGGCCCTAGCTGGTTTAGCACAATGGATAGAGCATTGGACTTCGGACTGGAAGGTCCCCGGTTTGATTAGGTCAAGAGCACATGCTCGGTTTTGCATGAAGTAGCCGATCAATGATACTCTCTATTTAAAAAACAACAAAACAAAACAAAAACTGGCCTCTTAGCAGTCAAGTTAAGCCAGTGCGTACTCTGGTGGATTTGTTACTGCCAACAATTGTTGGTAATAAATATACTTACCACAACGGATTTCCTCTGGAAGTTTATGTTGTTGATGCAGACGACCTGATGGGTTGTATATTAAAAAAAAAAAAATAAATACAAAATAAAATATTTTTATTATTAAAATGAAGCATAATTCTATTTAAGTATATAAGCAAAGACTATGTTCTAAGCAGCTCAAAAAAAATCACTTTATCGTTTTAAAATTACTACAAATTTGGTAACTTGCTTCTCAATTTAGCAACATCTATGAAAATAAACTTCTTTGGACAAATACACAGTTTTGCATTTTAAGAAAAAAAGGTTTATTAACCTGCCAGGGGCATTAATAAACCTGTTGGATTAACTGTCGGGGCAAAGCATTTCGCTCTACCAACAGCATTTCCGTCGCGGAGAGTCGGTGCTAGTTTCCCACTAGGTTTCCCAAGCCCAAAGCCGGTTAGTTTCAAGCCAACAAAAAAGTAGCAGCGATGAAAAGTAGAACCCAGAAGTAGAAAAGGGCGATGGAAAAAAAAAATACTTATAATTTATACGGCCTTGGACTTTCAAAGCCCTTGTCTCCTTTCTTCCTGTTCATCCTGGCGGGCTCTAAGCCGGTCGGCGGCATGAAGCGACCCCGCGGGGCAGGGCTTCCCGGCTTCCCCGGGGGCGGCGGGCATGCCCCGGCGCCGGCGCCGCCTGCTCCCGCTCCCCGCGGTCACGCCCCCGGGCCGGCCTCCCCCGGCGCCCACGCCCGGCCCCGCGGCCTCCGCTTCCGCCTCCAACTCGCTCCCCGATGTAGGATCTCTTCTTCTGCCGCCCCGGCCAAGCTCCGGTCATGGAGATGCTGCTCTCAGCCACCGCTCACCACCACCATCACTCGACATCCTGCCTGTCACCTATGACCTCCGACGTCAGCGGAAGTGCGACGGCGCCGGAAGTTTGGGCGAGTGGGCGGGGCTGGCTGTCAGAGTCTGTGTATGTTGCCATTCCGTGTGTGTGTATATATAGTGAATGAGATCTGCTCAAGTGTAGGAAAGCGAACACAAAGAGTTGCAGTGTGAGTTGAGGCGAGCAAGAGGGAAAAGAAGGGGCATTTAAGTTTTAGAGGAACGAAGGTCTAGCGCATGCGCGTTGAGAAGTGTGGGGCTGGGTTTGACAAGAGCTAGAGCCTGAGGACTGGGAACTGGGGAGCCTGTGAATCCAGAAGGGCTGTGCCTCTGGTTTGCTGTGAACAGGCACCGTCAACTCACTGGGCCCCTAAATATTTAAGTTGTTATAAAATATGTCATTCGACCCGAGATACTCAAGACTCAAACTCCAGACCCCTCCCTAGGCACTGCTGCTGACTCAGTATTTTTAAAAATAGAAAAGATCCACACAGATGCAGAAAAAAATTTGTTGAAAGACAGGAAAGAGGCTTTTGAAGCATAGCATCTACATTTCATGTGCATGACAATAAAAACTTTGTAAATTTCAAATACAGTTAAATCTTGGCTGTGAATTACCCATTCGTTACTATTATTTTTAACCTTGGACCAGATTTAACTTTGGCCTACCCCTTCCAGTTGTTCCCTGATACATTCATTAGTCAAGATTAATTTGAAATTTAGTCTAAAACAGTTGTTGGCAAAGCGCGGCTCTTTGGCCCCTTGAGTGTGGCTCTTCCACTAAATATCACGGCCTGGGCGAGTCTATTTTGAAGAAGTGGCGTTAGAAGAGTTTAAGTTTAAAAAATTTGGCTCTCCAAAGAAATTTCAATCATTGTACTGTTGATATTTGGCTCTGTTGACTAATGAGTTTGCCGACCACTGGTCTAAATGAAAGCAAATTAGGAAAGTAAAGCTATAAAAAAAAAAATGTCTCAAGCATTCCAAAATCAACTAGATATTGTAGTTTTCTAGTGAGTATTACCTGTGCCAGTTTCTCTGTTATAGGATTGTTGGCAGAGGAGAGAATAGTACTGTTAGACCAATGGGGTTAGACCAGACTTGGGTTCAGCAACCTTCTTCATACTTTGAGTTCTGGCTAGGAAAGAATTCAGAGTTAAGATTCAAACTAGAAGAGAACTTTTATTTAGAAAATCATTTGTAAAAGAAATGAACTTAGGAAACAAGTTATAGAGGCAAAAGATAGGCCCTTGGAGCTTAGTAGTGTGGAAGGTAAAGGTGGGGAGGAGGGAAGACACCCATTCTCTAGGAGTGGAGAGGGAGCTGGGTCCTATGTCCTAGAAATTTTAAAGGTGGAGATTTTAGCAGAGGCCCCAAGGGAAGATCTCAATAGACTATTCAGCAGTTTTCTAGGTGTGTCCTTTCTGGGTAGGGGTCTCTCCATTGATGGGTCTAAGCCAGGCAGAGGTCATTGTTCAATGCAACTGGTCCTGAAGTAGTCTCTATTGTCTAGTCTTGCAGCGTTTCTGGGCCTGGAGCTGAAATACAGCTGAGACCTAGATGTTATCTCTAGGGAGGAAAGGTCAGGGGGTCTAAACTCCATGACCAGCCCTGTCCCGTTTGGCTCAGTGGATAGAGTGTTGGCCTGCAGACTGAAGGGTTCCAGGTTCAATTCCAGTCAAGGACATATACCTTGGTTGCGAGCACATCCCCAGTGGGAGGTGTGCAGGAGGCAACTGATCGATGTTTCTCTCCCATTAATGTTTCTAACTCTCCCTCTCCCTTCCTCTCTGTAAAAGATCAATAAAACATATTTAAAAAAATAAATAAATAAACTACATGACCAGTGATATGCTAACAGAAGGGACAAGTTTCTACCTTACAACTGTCTGTTAATAGGAACCTGAGTGATCTTCTGGCCTATTTTCCTTGCTCTGCTCATGTCTGTCTACCTACCTACCACAGAATTATGAATTGCTCTATTATTATCCTTAACAGCAAATCGAGAATCAAATCCATTTCATCCCATTTCAGCCAGACAAATGCAGGAGCAATTATAAAGTCAATTTCACCAATGAAAATGAGTAATATAGATAACTGAGAGCATGTAGTGACTTCCTGTTTTGGTAGGAGATTGAAGCTAGATGGGAAATGACATTGAAGTGCACAAATAATTCTCTTGGCTATTTAGTTCTCTAAAAACTTTTAAATTTATTAATGATTACAATGTCAAATCCTAATGAAAGAAATACAATATTAAATATTTAAAAAGCAAAAAATTTTCAATAAATAAAACCAGATGAACTATCGAGATATACTAAATATAAGAAATAACACTTTCTTCTGTCCTTGTTTATACTATGTACCTAATACAAACATAACTTGAAAGACAGAAATATCATCTTAACATTTAAGAAAAAAGAAGAGCAGGAGTTTCAAAATGCTTAAGATGAAAAAAAAAAAATGCTTCACAGTACAAGGTTTTTTAAAGTCTGAAATACAAATGTATAAAATAATGTTTTTCTTATAATAACCAGCAACTTTATAAAGGAACTTTAGTTGCAAAGAAAAGTCTGTTGTTCTTTTAAGAAATGGGTCTTCTTGAGTTATAAACTTTAACACCATTTTGCATCGACGATCGAGAATATTTAGTGAGTAATGCACCTATGGTTTGTTTCTCTCCACACAAATCTCTGTAGGAACAAAAAAATAAAATAAATGAATAGCATAAATATTTTAGGGAACATAACATAATATTCACAGTACTACTTATTTATATCTTTCCCTCCTAAGTCTCATCTTCCCAATAAGCATAGGGTGTGTGTATGTAGGAGAGACAGGGTAGAGACCAGTAACTAAGCCTAAATTGACTAGGTCAGTGGTCGGCAAACCACGGCTTGTAAGCCACATATGGCTCTTTGGCCCCTTAAGTGTGGTTCTTCTACAAAATACCACGGCTTGGGCGAGACTATTTTGAAGAAGTGATGTTAGAAGAAGTTTAAGTTTAAAATATTTGACTCTCAAAAGAGATTTCAATCATTGTACTGTTGATACTTGGCTCTGTTGACTAATGAGTTTGCCAATCATTGGACTAGGTTCATTGAATGTATTATCTTCAGATTTCACAAGCGTAGTATGAGTAATGTATTATTTAACTCCATACTAGGTATGAGGAAACTGAGGCTCAGGAATTAAAGGGCAATGCACATTTTGCAGCCAGCTCTCTATGACTTCAAAATTTTTGTTTTCCATTCCATCACACAACCTTCAAAGTAGAAATACAAGCAAGCAAAGTGATACAGTGGGCTGAAACCAGTTTGTCTCAGTGGATAGAGCGTCAAGTCTGCGGACTGAAAGGTCCCAGGTTTGATTCCAGTCAAGGGCATGTACCTTGGTTGTGGGCACATCCCCAATAAGGGGTGTGCAAGAGGCAGCTGATCGATGTCTTTCTCTCATTGATGTTTCTAACTCTATCCCTCTCTCTTCCTTTCTGTAAAAAAATCAATAAAAATATGTTTTTTAAAAAAAGTGATACAGTGGGGTCTAGACTCAGAGAACCTGGTACTAGGCTACCTGTGTGAGCTTCTCAAGGTTAACTGCCCTCCCTGAACTTTGGTTTCCTCTTCTGTACCCAAAAAAAGAGAATATTATGACTGGAACATAATGAGGAAAGGAAGAATGGAAAGAGAGCAAGAATTAGATCATGTTGGGCCCTGAAAACCATGGAAAGGATTTGTGATTTAATTCTAAGCATTATGAGAATACAGTAAGAAAGTTTTAAATAATGGAAAAAAGCATTATCTATCTAAGTTTTAAATAGTGGAGGCAATGAGTGATGATTATAGAAACTAGGTGGTGAATTCATGGAGCGTTCATTATACTAAATATTCACAGAAAGTGAAAAAGACGGAGAAAATAAGGGGCAAAAATAGAAGTAGGGAGACCAATTCAGAGTCACATACAAGATGATCCATCAGGATTTGCTCATGTTTGAACCAAGGGATGAGAGAAGAGAAATACAAAGTTGACTCCTAGACTTTTTGCTTGAGTAACTGGAATTAATAGTAGTGCTATTAACCGAGATGGGAAAGATGGGATTAGGACAAGGGAGTATCAACAGTTCTGTTTTGAGCATGTTGCGTTTGAAATTCCTATTAGATATTCAAGTGGAAATGTTAATTAGGCAGCTTGATGTAAGTACCACTTGCCAGGCCCCACTGTGCATTTTTCTCCAGGAAATCTTAGCTGCCGGAGTGTAGGCACAGAGCAAGCAGAAAGTTGGATTTAATCTTTGTATATTTTTTGCCTGTGAGATATGAGAAGACAGAAAGAGGGGACCAAAGGAGTGAAGGGTATACAGTAATAGCTGGAGAAATTGGTGGCCTCAGTGGGACCAGCGGAGCCGGGATGGTTCTGCTGCAGAGTGAGTAGTTCCTGACGGAGCTGACCAGGCTCTTCCAGAAGTGCTGGCTGTGGGCAGTGTGTTCATCACCCTGAAGAAGTATGATGGCCGAACTAAACCCATTCCATGGAAAGGTTCAGTGGAGGGCTTTGAGCCCTCAGACAACAAGTGTCTGTTAAGAGCTACTGACGGGAAAAAGAAGATTAGCACAGTGGTGAGCTACAACGAAGTGAGTAAGTTTCAGATGGCTTACTCAAACTTATTAAGAGCAAACATGGATGGGCTGAAGAAGGGGGACAAAAAGAGCAAGAGTAAGAAGAGCAAAGCGGCATAGGGAAGGGCTCCGGATTCCCTGCTTTCACCAACTAACAACCAAATTGCTATTTTTCCTTTGGTTTTTACTTTTAGCCACAAAACTAGGTTTCTGGTTCCCCTACATCAGTGGTCAGCAAACTCATTAGTCAACAGAGCCAAATATCAACAGTACAACTATTGGAATTTCTTTTGAAAGCTAAATTTTTTAAACTTAAACTTCTTCTGATGCCACTTCTTCAAAATAGACTAGTCCAGGCCATGGTATTTTGTGGAAGAGCCACACTCAAGGGGCCAAAGAGCCGCATGTGGCTCACGAGCTATGGTTTGCCGACCACTGCCCTACATTAATTGTTTTAATGTGAGATTATGTTCATTTTGGATGGAAGAAAACCTGTGATGTTTACAGGGTAGTTCAAAGAAGCCAGTTTATTTTAGATCTGGCTAATTGGTCTATGTTGCCTACTTGCATATTTTTGGATTTTAGTTCAAGACTCTGCAGGCATCTTTGTGAAGAACTCTTTTGCAAGATGTTAAAGCAAGGCAGCAGGAAAGATAACAGGTGTCAATCAGAGAGGGGTATATAGTCTGTCCATCCCTCTAGGATCCGCAATTTTGCAGGGAGGAGGGCAGAAAAGTGATTTTAGAAGAAGTAGTAAGCGCCCGCCTGATGTCACCCAGTGGTTGAACATCAACCTATGAACCAGGAGGTCAGGGTTCAATTCCTGGTCAGGACACATGCCCACGTTGTAGACTCCACAGTGGAGGGCATGCAGGAGGCAGCCAATCAATGATTCTCTTTAATCATTGGTGTTTCTATCTCTCTCTTCCTTTCCCTTCTGTGAAATCAATACAAATATATTTTAAAAAACTACACATATATGTATATATATATACACACATATATATGAAGTAGTAAGGAAGAAAGATAACACATACCTTAACTTCAGGATAAGGTTATGGAGGGTAATATAGAAGATAGCCTCCATTTGAGAAAGTTTCAAAGGAAGCATTGTCCTTGGAAAATACTCAAAAAAAAAAGTGTTCTAATAAAAATCCAAAATACTATCCCACTCTTTATTGAAAGAACAGCCCTCAAAATTCATATTTAATAAAGTACTTACTGAATATATGGAGCAATATCTTCTTCTGTCCATTTCTCCCTTAGAGAGAATAGACTATTAAAACGTTCCTGATTATCTTCAGGTAAATCATCTACTTTTAGCAAAAATATGATTTCTGGTCTTGACTGTCTATCCACCAAGGCCAAACCCTATAAAGAAATGAGAAAGAGTAGAGTAATGGTCCAATGTTTAAATATGGCTTATTCTTTTATGTTTAGGTTTAGCTTAGCCCAGGGCATTTAAAATGTCAGCTACATGAAACACAAGCTACTGAAACCTAATAATTTTTTCATAGAAATAGCTTCTTTAAATTTGACTTCTTTTTCCTCTGCAATCTGGCTTCCACCATATCAATTTATAAAGACAGCTCTAGTTCAAGGTCACCAGTAACCTGTCATTGCCATTAGGTCCTTGGATTCATCTCATTAGCTGTTTTCTTTGTTGATGTTGATTATTCCTTCCTTTTTGAATCTTTATCTCTGACATCACCATCTCAGTATTACCCTCCTACCTTGGCATCACAGTTCCCTGGGCCTCTATCCTGTCCCTCTACTCGTCTCACCGTCAGTCCTATATAACTTCAACTAAACCATGATTTCGACGACCGATTACTTGCTAATACCTGGGAGATTTGTATCTGCAATTCAAATGTCTCTTCAACTAAGCACCTGATCTCTATGTCCAAACCTATGTATGAACTCACAGTATTTGTTACCTAAACCTGCTCTAGTCTCACTGTCCTAGGAAGCCAAGAAACCAAGGTATCACCTTAGATTCCTTTATTCAAACCCCACACCTAAGTGGTCACTTCTATAGGTTTTAAGACCTCAGTATTATTCTATCCATTCTGTATCACTTACTTCTTTAGCCAATATTGTCTTAGTTAGGAATATTTAAGTGTTGAGAGCCTGGATAGTTCTCCTTTCATTATCTAGCCAACCTTTATCTATCCATCCATCCATCCATCTATGCATCCATCCTCATTACCATCAGAGTGTTCTTTCCAAAAGGCCAAACTCACCAAGTTACTCTCCTTGCTAATACACTGAATGGGCCCAAATACTTTCTAGATAGTTTAGGATATTTATAGCACCTCAGCATCTAGCACGGTGCCTAGACTTCAATGAACTCTACAAATATTGAGCAAATCCTTTCTCTTATTTAACAAATACTTATTGAGTATACACTACTTGCCAAGCAGTATGCTATATATTGGCAAGCAACAGTGAACAAAATTCTATCAACCACATAATTAACACTTTTAAAGCAAAGTGGTAAGTCTCATCCATGAAGGAAAAATACAGGATGCTATGGAAGAGTAAAAGAGAGGCATTTTTTTTAGAGTGAAGGCCTCTTTGATGAAGTTACTCAAAAATGAGTAGGAGGTGGTCAGATGAAATTAGGGATATCATTCTGGAACAAAAAGCCTTGAGTGAAGGCCCTAAGCTAGAAGCCAGCTTGATGATCTTGAAAATTTGAAAGAACACTGGGTATGCATTAAGTAGAACAGAAATTATGAAGTAGAGATTATGGAGGACCTTGTAGGCCAAAATATGAATTCTGGATTTTATATCTTAAATGCATTGGGCAACCATTAAAGTGATTTAAGCAAGACATTCATCTAATGTGACTAACATTTTTTAAAGATCATTCTAGTAGCACAACAGAGAATGGACTGGAAGAGGGCAAAATTAAAAGAATGGAAGGCCAGGTTAGGGATATTACTGTTATTTATAGCCAAATGAATATGATAGTTTGAGCTAAGATAGTGGTGGTGGAAATTGAGATAAACTAATGGAATGGGAATTAGGATTAACTATATATAGGCCTGAGGGATTTCATCGAGGTGATAATGTTCTAAAATTAAATTGTGGTGATGGCTGTGTAACTCACTAAATTTACTAAAAACCTCTTTTAAAGAGACAAATTTTGTAATATGTAAATTATACTTCGACAGAGTGTTGGGTTTGGGGTGTTTTTCTAGAGGATTTTGTGATTGATTGTATAGTACCACCCAACTTAATGGGTAGCTAGGAAAATAAATTGGCTCCAGTTGCAGTTCCAACATAAATTTTGTTTCACCTAGTAACTCATGATGATCTGTTGTCATGGTAGCCATCACCATCACTACCTCACCTTAAGCTGCTCAAGCCTGGTTATCATTCCTTCAGGGACACTCTGCTGCCACACTTCCTGAAACTCGGCGAGGTTGAACTTCACTGCATTCTGAAGTAGCATTTGTGCTGTTGCTCTGCAGATTTTATCAGCGCTCAACTCAAAATAAATTTCACCTGGGGAAAATAAAGAACTAAACTTCACCTAAAGAAAATACTCTCACATTATCTTTACCATGAGATATACTCCTATTATTTCTGTTTCCTCCATGAAATCCCCAGCAGGAATTATACACAACTCACCTCCCACGACCCATGGAGTCCTTATTTTAGACAGAGAAACACACTTCAGAAAAGCATACCAATTTTAACATACAAGATTTCATACCCATTAACATACTTTCCAAATCTTACCTTCCTCTGTATATCTTCTTCCATAACATTTAAGACAGTGTTCAATCATTTCTCTGAAAAATATAAAACACTCATTTGAAAAGTTATCACATTTTTATACATTATATTTTATATGCCACTAGAAATAAGATATAAATTTGTGATTTGAAATATTAAGTAATTTTAGCTACCAAGTAAAACTTTCTATTAGGAACTAACTAATATATACTAGGAAGCTACTATATGCCAGATCCCATGCTAACTATTTTTACATGAATTTTATGAGTATACTTCTATTATAAAATAGTTTCTTTGTATTTTTTTAAATATATTTTATTGATTTTTTTACAGAGAGGAAGGGAGAGATAGAAAGTCAGAAACATCAATGAGAGAGAGACATCGATCAGCCACCTCCTGCATGCCCCACAGTGGAGATGTGCCCGCAAGCAAGGTACATGCCCCCAACCGGAATCAAACCTGGGACCTTTCAGTCTGCAAGCCGACGCTTTATCCACTGAGCCAAACCAGTCTTGGCTCTTTGTATTTTTAATGCAAAAATAATATAATGCATATTTATTCACCCCAGTGACCAAAAATTCCAAGTCCTTCTTGGTTGTGTAATTTTTAAATTTCTATAAACTATCAAAATATAAGTAGTCTATGCCCTGGGTTTAGTTCCACCCTGGAAAATAATTTAGTTCCACCCTGGAAAATAATTTCACTTTAAGGAAATCTGATGGAACAGGGGTTAAAATACTTACTCTGGCTCTAATGGTCCAAGTTCCTGAAGGCATATTTTCAAAGGAACTTTAGTAAAAGACCATGATTCAGAATCCACAAGCTGAGTTACATGATTCAGAAGTTTCATCTCATAATCAAATTCAAGAATCCTCCAATAACCTACAAATTCAAAGTTATATTTATCAAAGAACATATTAAGCAAATTAATTGGCTAATAAACTGATAAAATAGCAGCATGATCTTGCCCACTGCAAAAAAGACATAAAAAGTCTGTATTTAAAAAAAAGAAAAAGAAAGTATTCACTTTCCTAATAAACAACGCTTTGATTTATGCTGTTCTCCCATTATAAATTGTGTTTTCTAAAGAGTAGTTCAGATGTGACTAACACCGATTTTTTTCAAGTGCTTTAATATGAAAATCAATATCTCACAATACTCTTGTTGTTCTAAATGGACGTGGCTGGTACAGTTATTTCACTGGAATGTCATACTAATGAGGTGAAGGCCATGGGTTTGCTACCCCACAGTATAACCTTTTCTGGGGGTATTGCCATGGTCATCACTCTCACCTCAGGTGGCTTGCAAAGGGGCTCTCCTGCTCAAAAGGAAGTCTAGCTCATTCAAGAGACGACAGACTCAGTTATGATGTGGACCAGTGGCAAAAAAAAAATAAGGCTGGGCATCAAGATACCTTCCCCCAGCCCCGTGAAAAATGAAAAGCCATCTTATAATCGAAGGCACTCCCATCACTCATTGATTGAGAAACAAATGAAGTACACATACACCACTTCCAAAGAAGAATGTTGCTATTCTTATTGTGAAAAATAAAGGCAACATTAAACGTGGAATTGTGATGTAAAACTGAGAAAGAAAGCATTTCCTATTCTTAGGACCAAATGAGCCAAGTGTTTCTAGTTCTAAAGTCATGCGCAGTTGCTTTACTCAGCAGAATTTGCCACATTCAAGTTAAGGTTCCACAAAAGTTAATCTTGCTTGAAAAATTGTGAGCAAATGGAATAGTAAATCTATCCACCCAGGCCAGTTTCCTCCTTCTTCACACGTGGGTGCTGAGTTAAGCTGCTTCTCAGGGCTAGCTTAAAAGGGCTGACAAATGCACATAAATACCTGCTCTTACTGCAAACTCAGATGCTGGGGGAAAAAACTCCAACTCCAGACCAGAAACCAGTGAAAACACTTAAAGAAGATACTACTGGGCTTCTTCCTCAACCCCTGAGACCGACACACACTATTCTATCTTTTACATAGGTTACCATATAAACCATTTATGTTCAAAAGCATGTTACATGTTATCACAAGAAGAAACACAGTCTTATCTTCCAAGCAATTTGGAAATACAATGAGGTTATTAAATTAATTCCGAACCAGGAATTCAAGTTCAAGTGCACTTGGGTTCTATGCCTTATCACTAACTCAGTATGTAGCCCTGGACAAGTCAGTTTCCCTTTAAAATAGGCCTTAGTTTCTTCACCTACTAAGAACAATGAAGGGATTAGACTACTTGAAACCTAAGATCGTTCTCAAGCTGACACGGTTCTTCTACTACCATTTAATCCAAAGAAAAAGGTTTAAGTACTGGTCATGGACTGACCTCTTCATGTAAAGATCACATGCATTCTCTACCCATCCCCCAAAATACAAATATCATCATCTGTGGTCCTCCAAAAAGAATAAACAAAACATAATAGGGTGAAGATGTCCAAACACTTGTCTCTCTTTTTCTCTTATATGATGCTCAATTCCATCATTATTAGTAACAATGACAAGTAATGCTACCTCCAATCTCACAGGCATTTAGAACTTGTAATTGGGTCTTTATTTCTTCCTCACTTGCCTGAATTTGATCAAGCAGATCTTCAGTTGTATACTGAAACAAGAGAAAACAAACAACATTGTAAGACCTTTGAATAATATTTTTTAAGATTCTTGAATTTGGGTGAATAAATACATAAAATAGATTAAGGCAATATTTAAACACTAGCTCAATTCTTTTTGTTAATGTGTAATGATTGCTACACAAAATCAGTACATAAGTGATGTTGGATTTAATAATGGTTTCTTAGATATAACACCAAACGCAAAAATCAAAAGGAAAAATAGGTAAATTGGACTTCATCAAAATGACAAACTCTTATACTCTGTTCTTCACATCATCATCAACACAAAAGGACAACTACTGCATGATTCCACTTATATGGGATAGTTAGAGTAGTCAAACTCATAGGAACAGTAAGTAAAATGTTGGTCACTAGAGGCTGGAAGGCAGGGGAATCTAGGAATTTAGTGTTTATTAGGTGCAGAATTTCAGCTTGGGAAAAATAAAAAAATTTCTGTTGATGGATGGTGGTGATGATCACAGAATAAGATGAATGTACTTAATGCCACAGATCTATCCACATATGTTTAAAATGGTAAATTTTATGTTATGTATATTTACAATTCTTAAAGAAATCAAGAAAGTGAAAAGACAACTCATAGAATAGAGGAAAATATTTGCATATCATCTATCTGATAAGGAACTTGTATTAGACTGTATAAAGAACTCTCCTACAATTCAGTAACAAAAAGACAAAAAACTTAATTAAAAATTGGACAAAGGAGTTCCTAAATAGACTTCTCCAAAAATATATAGTCAGTAAGAACATGAAAAAAAAAATGCTAAAAACCGTTAGTCATTAGGGGAATGCACATCAAAACCACAATAATACCATTTCAAATCCACTAGCAAGGATATTAAAAAGACAGAAAAAAAAAAAAAGTGTTGTCAAAGATCTGAAGGAATTGGAACCCTCATATGATGGGAATGGAAAATGGTGCAGCCACTGCCTGACAGTTCCTCGAAAGACTGTGCAGAATAAGCACATGTCCCATCAATTCTACCCATAGATATATACCCAAGAGAAATGAAAACATAGTGGCTCAGTTGGTTGAGCATTCTCCTGTGCATCTAAGGGTTGCCAGTTTGATTTCCAGTCAAGGCACATACCTAGGTTTTGGGTTCCATCCCCAATCAGGGAACCTAGGGAAGGCAACCAATCCATGTCTCTCTCTCTCTACCATACACCCCTCCACTTCCTCTAAGCATAACCCCTGGTGATTTAAAAAAACAAAAGTTTAGAAAACATAAATGCAATAGAAACTTGTATATGAATGCACACAGCACAGTAGTGTTGTTCATCTCAATTAAAAATGTCCATCAACTGATGAATGGATGGATAAAATGTGGATATAGCCATAAAGTCAGGTAATATTCAGCAATAAAAAGGAATAAACTACTGAGACATGCTATAATATGAATGAACCTTGAAAACATCAAGCTAAGCCAAAACCAGTTTGGCTCAGTGGACAGAGCGTCGATCTGTGGACTGAAGGGTCCCAGGTTCGATTCCGGTCACGGGCATGTACCTTGGCTGTGGGCACATCCCCAATAGGGGGTGTGCAAGAGGCAGCTGATCGATGTCTCTCTCTCATCGATGTTTCTAACTTTCTATCCCTCTCCCTTCCTCTCTGTAAAAAATCAATAAAATATATTAAAAAAAAAAAGAAGAAATGCCATATTCTTTAAAAAAAAAGAAAAGAAAGCATCATGCTAAGTCAAACAAGAAGCCAATCTGAGAAGGCCACAAATGATATATGATTCCATTGATGTGAAATGTCCAGAAAAGGCAAATCAATAGAAGTGGAAAGTAGATTAGTGGTTGCCGAGGGCTGAGGTAGAAGAGGGAAATTGGGAAAAATAGGATTGGAAGGTAATAGCTAAAGGGCACAGGGGTCTTTTGAAGCTGATAAAAATGTTCTAAATTTTTGCGATGATTGCACACCATTGTAAATATACTAAAAAACATTGGACTTTAAAAATGAGTGAATTGTTTGGTATTTGAGTTATAGCTAAATAAAAATATAAGCCTCCTGCCCCCCAAAAAATCAGTCAATGAAGAAAAAGAGAATTTCTAATATAAATATAGTCTTCAGAATACCAATAGAATTCTATAATTTTGAATTACATTAAAAACTTTTAAAATATTTTACTTGGTTTATATTTTTCCATATTTCCAAGAATTAGTCAATTTTGACATTAGAGTAAGAATACTTTCCATAATGTATTTATGTAATACATAAGTTCCAATGTTTATCACAATGTCTTTTCTAAAGAGCCCCTAATTATAACTTTCAATTAAATAAAAATTAATTTAACCTGTCAAAAACTATTTTTGCATAGTTAGGAACATGAGCTTTCAACCAGGTAAATGTCACCATACGTAGAATTTGCTTTAGAATACTCCAGAGAAACGAAAACAAGGTGGGAGGAAGGAGGAGATAGAAAAAAGCAAGACTGACAAAATATTGTTAAACTGTTCAACTGAGTGATGAATATACGGTACTTTCTGCTTTTGAAATTTTCACAATATAAAGTTTGAAATGTAAAAATGTCACCATTAAATGCCTGTAATTACAGCTCTATTTTTTTTTTTAATTCCAAGTAAAAAGTGAAAATGATAGTCTTACTTTTGAGCAATTGGAATCCCTTTCTTTTTGACTGTCAGGTCCTTCATAGGTATTTGCCATTAAAAGTCTCTTTAGCTTCTTTAATTTAGGTCTACATCTTCTTAGTTCCCAATAATTATTAGAAAAACCAAAGATCTAAAAATAACAAGTATATTATAACTTTTTAGGGTTCATTCTAAAAGAAAAATCTCATACAATTTCAACCCAGCCATCTGCCCTCAACAAGAAGCAAAGGAAAATCGTTGCTCTGATTTCTGTTGTGAAGGCAACAATCCAGCACCTCAAACAGGTGGATAGGCATCTTCAGGAATCTCTTCAAACCCGCTTTCAGAAGCTACTGCCAACATACGGGAACCAATAATTGAGCTCCATATCTCAAGTGTACTTTGGAAACCAGAGTATGCCCAGAAAAGAATAACCAAAAAGGTAACAATTTCACAAACAAAATAGAAACAACTGAAAATGAGTACTTTTAGACTGAACAACAGAAAATAAAGAAGAGTCTTTAGCACAGTCTTCAAATAATGAAGAAATGTTAAAGGCAAGAGGGAACAAAATTAAGCAGAAGTGAAAAAAACTTCAGTTCAAGAACTCCATGTTACACTCCAATATATCCTAAGAAACTAGAAACACCAATCAGAAAGGATTTATGCACCCCGATGTTCATAGCAGCACAATTTACAGTAGCTACAATTTGGAAACAGCCTAGGTGCCCGTCAGCAGATGAATGGATCAGAAAACGATGGTACATCTACACAATGGAATACTATGCTGTCATAAAAAAGAAGGAATTCTTACCATTTGCAGCAACCTGGATGGAACTAGAGAGCATTATGCTAAGTGAAATAAGCCAGTCAATGAAAGAAAAATACCACATGATCTCACTCATTTATGGATAATAAAGAACATTATAAACTGATGAACAAAAAGATAGATACAGAGTCAGTAAAGCATCAAACAGACTGTCAAATTACAGTGGGAAGGTAGGGAGAGGTGGAGTAGATAAGAGATCAACTGAAGGACTTGTATGTATGCATATAAGCATAACCAATGGACACAAGACACTGGGGAATTAGGGTATGCATGGGAATGGGGGTGAGGGGCAATGGGAAGATATGTGCACATGTAATACATTAATAAAAAAAATTTTTTTTTTAAAGAGAGAACTCCATTATTATTTAGAATTGTAGCTAGCTCCTTATTGGACTGTGAACCAGTGAGAGACCTACCACTGAAAGAAATCCAGTTGGTAGAGGCTAAATGATGCCTAAAGAGCTGTCATCCCTCTCTGTATCTCCAGAACTTGTCTGGTGTCTAATACTTAGTAGGGGCCTATTAAGTGTTTCACAGGAAAGAAGAAAAGGCTGAAGTGGATCATCTCTGGTGCCTTCCAATTCTAAAATGGAAGGTCAGGGCATGCTTCTGCTCTCAAACTAGTTCACAGTCTGATTGACAAGACAGGGCCCAGAGCCTGATGCTTGCTGCTGAACTTAAGGCCTTCAGAGGAGATTAAGGACCAAAACAGAAAGAATGATGTCCTCCACAGTCCACAAACTGGCCCTCAAAGACAACAAGCAAGACAACAAACAAAACAATGCTGAGAGCTTTCAAATATCACTAGAGAACTTTTCAGAGTTCCTGTGATTACATATTACACAGCTAAAGTTCTTAATTAAAGGCAAGATTAGACATGTGTTGTCATTCACATACTTATATAATCAGGAGAGAGACAGAATTAGAGTACCTCCGTGTGAATAATGTTACAGTGGGTTTCTCCCATCTTTAGCTGGTCCGGAGTTTTACAACCAGGAATTAAAAGCAACATATTGGAAGTATCTGCTATCTTCAAGTCATAGGTTTTGTCTTTATTGCACAGCACAGCCTGTTCATCTTTATCACCACGAATCACCATGCTGCAGGAAAATGGGAAAAGAAAATATATGATTTATTGACATGCCGATGGACGTCTTCATTGTAAACGGTTCCCCGAATCCTCTAGACTGGTAGAATTTAAAATTCGTCATGATGCCCTCATAGCCCTCACAATGATGGGCTCCACAGAGCAAGAATTGGGCCAATTGAGAGCCAGCAGGGAAGCAGGTTGCCTCACTAGGGAAAAGTAACATGGGTAAGAAAAAGTCAAAGAGGCCAAATGTTGCCCTAGCTGATTTGGCTCAGTGGCTAGAGCAGCAGCCTGCAGACTGAAGGGTCCCGGGTTCGATTCCAGTCAAGGGCAGCTGCCCGAGTTGTGGGCTTAATCGCGAGTAGAAGGTGTGCAGGAGGCAGCCAATCAATGATTCTTTCTCATCATTGATGTTTCTCTTTCTCCCTCTCCTTTCTTCTCTGAAATCAATAAAAATATATTTTTTAAAAAAGAGGCCAAAAGTCTTCATATAGCATCATTGTGCAAACAACAGAAAGAGTACAAGCTGAGGCCGGTTTGGCTCAGTGGATAAAGTCTGGTCCTGCGGATTGAAAGGTCCCCAGTTCGATTCTGGTCAGGGGCATGTATCTTGGTTGCAGGCACATTCCCAGCAGGGAACGTGCAGGAGGTGGCTGATGGATGTCTCTCTCTCATCGATGTTTCTAACCTTCTATCCCTCTCTCTTCCTCTCTGTAAAAAATCAATAAAATATATATATTTTTTTTTTAAAAAGAGCACAAAACAAAGCATCCAAAAGCTTCAGTCAAGATGTCACAATTTTCTAAAACATGCTGAAGTGGTACTCCTCAAACTTATGTATAAGTATCTTTGGGAATCCTGGTAAAAAGCAGATGGGGATTCAACAGGTCTGGGATAAGACCTAAAACTCTGCATTTCTAACAAGCTCCCAGATGATGTCCACGAGGCTGGTCCTTCTTGTTTTGTTCCTAACAATCAAAGGGGCACAACTTGGCCTAACCATCAGCTATGTCACAAAGAAATTGGGACCTTGTGAAGGCTATGCTGCTGAGTACAAAATATGGTGATGTTTACAAACTGGTCTAAATAAAGTCTCTGATAAAGGGTCACAGGTGGGAAAAAGCAACAAGAAGGAAGAGGGAAAGGATAAAAGTGAGGAGGAAAAAGAAAGACCAAACACAAAGATGTTGGAAATGACAAGACAGTTGGTTCTAGCAGGGTTCTTGTCTGTAAAGCATTTAACCCTCCTGCATACAATCCACTTCTTTTTAAGAATTTAAAAACCTAAAATAGAAACCTGTGTAAATATTTTTTAAACCAAACCTTTGTTTAAGTGAAAAGAATAAAATATTTCTATTAGCCTCCTAATAACATTTAATACTCCCAAGTACCTATTCTGTAAAGTTTATTTCTATATTGCAATAGCCTTGCTTTGAAATATTTTGTTTAGAACTATCCTCCCCCCCTCCACTCACATGCACACAAATTTTAAAATGCACATTCCCAAGTTTTTGTTTTTCTGGGTTTTGCCACAGAGGTTCATTATAACTGGGCAAAGAGAAGGTCCTCACATCTGAAGTCCTTTCTCAAATCCCTGCCAACTCAATGGGGATGAAAACCCATGAATGAAGTTCTCCATCAGGTCACTTAGTGGCCAGCATCTGGAGACTGTCCATCTATAATAATAATAATAATAATAATAATAATAATAATAATATGCTAATTATACCGGACAGCTGAACGGCCTTCCAGAGGAAACTGGGGCTGCGAGGGCCGAGCCCCTTGCACGAATTTTGTGCATCAGGCCTCTAGTTTATAATACTGCTTGATGGGTGAAGCATGAGAACTGAAAGACCGCTAAAGGTTTCAATTTAAAGGAACCTACGAGAGAACAAACTAATATAATAAAATATAGGTATTGGAGGAACCTATAATGCAGAAGAGATTCAAGCCACACCTTGTAATCCTAACTTGAAGGAGTTGGGACTACACAAAATTGAGAGGAAGAAAGTAAAAAGAGGAGTTTTTAAAATCGAAAGAAAAAGGCCCTCGCCAACTGGCTCAGTGGATCAGCCTGCGGACCAAAGAGTCCGGGTTCAATTCCGGCCAAGGGCATTTGCGCAGACTCCTCCCTAGCCTGTGCCCTGATCAGGGCTGGTGCAGGAGGCAACATCCATGTGTCTCTTTCACATAGGTATTTCTCTCTTTCTTTCCCTCTCTCTTCCACTCTTTGTAAAAATCAATGGAAAAATATCCTTAGGTGAGGATTTTTTTAAAAAGAAAAAGAAAAAAAAACTAAAAATAAAATTCTCTAGACTTCTCCTTTTCTAAAAAAAAAATTATTGATTTCAGAAAGGAAGGGAAATGGAGAGAGAGACATCAGTGATGAGAGAGAATTATTGATCAGCTGCCTCCTGCACTCCTCCTACTGGGGATCAAGCCTGCAACCTAGGCATGTGCCCGTAGAATGAAACCCTGACCTCCTGATTCATGCTCGATGCTCAACCACTGAGCACACCAGCCAGCCGGTTTGCTTTTTAACCCATGGTCTTGCAGCAAACGCGTAGCTGACCTACACTTAGCAACGTCTTCAGATCCTCGAGAGTGACCCCCAAGCAAGACTGGTTTTTGTTTTTGTTTTTGAGGGACTTCCTAAAGTACCAAGTCTGTAAAATGGCTTTAAATATATTCCCTACAGTCCCACCTACTGACTGAATTATATATATATATATATATATATATATATATATATATATATATATATATATATATATATATAAAGTAGAAGGCAGGAAGAACTCCATAGACATTAGCTATTAACATTAGATTTCAAGGTAGAATGTCCAAAGGTTCTCTGCAGTCCCTGGCATCACTGTTAACATTGTCAAAACTTCTCTTAGGTTCTACATGTTTCCTGAGTTGTTTCCACTGGCACAGGCCTGCAAGACCAGCTGGAGCAGTCCTATGGGTCCATCCAGCCCACTGCCTAGCCTCTTGCACGAGTTTCGTGCATCAAGCCTCTAGTTTAACTATAATACTGCTGGATGGGTGAAGCATGAGAACTGAAAGACTGCTAAAGGATTCAATTTAAAGGAACCTACAAGAGAACAAACTAATATAATAAAATACAGGTATTGGAGGAACCTATAATGCAGAAGAGATTCAAGCCACACCTTGTAATCCTAACTTGAGGGAGTTGGGACTACACAAAATTGAGAGGAAGAAAGTAAAAGAAGGGGTTTTTAAAAATCGAAAGAAAAAGGCCCTCGCCGACTGGCTCAGTGGCGTGGAATCCCAGGGAAAAGACCGCGAGCTGGGGATCCCGCCACCCATCTGCTGTAAGCCCCTCACCCCCTCACCCTTGCAAATAAATGCACCTCCCCGGCCAAGATCTCCACCGGAGAAACCCAGAGGGAGGCGCGGCGCCCAGCCTATACCTGCACCCCGCCTCCAGCTGCTGGCACAGCGCGGGCTCCAGCTCCAGGAGGCAGAAGTCGCCGGCGGCGGCCGCGCTGGCCCCCGCGCCGAAGCCCAGGCACTGCACGGCGGGCAGCAGCTCCCCGGGGTTCAGCTTGGCGATCTGCAGCGTCGCGTCCACCTCGTCGCGGGTCCTCCGCATGGCTGCGCGGGGTTGGGGGGGG
>PVJN01022615.1:0-33236 GCA_004026805.1 Lasiurus borealis | reverse complement strand
CATGAAGGGCCACCAGGCCAGCAGGGAGGACAGTTGGGGGTGACTAGGCCAGCAGGAAGGCAGTTAGGAGCACCCAGGCTGGCAGGGGGGAACAGTTAGGGTTGATCAGGCTGGCAGGGGAGACAGTAAGAGCCAACCAGGACAGAGGGGGAGGGTTACAATGGGGGTGATGAGGCCAGTAGTGGGAGGGAAAGTTGGGGGAAATTAGGTTGCCAGAGAGTCAGTGAGAGGCAACTATGCCAGCCTGGGGGAGGGCAGTTGGGAAAGACCTGGCTTGCAGTGGGGGGCAGTTAGGGATGATCAGATTGGCAGGGGGGAACAATTCAGGGTTATTTTGGCCAGCATGCAGAGGCAGTTAGGGGTAACCAGGCAGGCAGGCAGGTGAGTTATTAGGAGCCAGTGGTCCAGGATTGTGAGAGGGATGTCTGACTGCTGGTTTAGACCCAATCCCAAGGGATCATGGATTAGAGAGGGTGCAAGCTGTACTGAGGGGACCCATCTCCCATGGATGAATTTTGTACATCGGGCCACTAGTATGACATAAAATGCATCCCTTTTTGTCTGCCTTATGTTACTTAGTATAATGTCTTCAAGTTTAGTAATGTGTGTTTCATTTCTATCCAAGGCCAAAAAATATTCCTTTGTATGTATATAACACTTTTATTTATCCACTGATTCATTGATGGATTTTGGGTTGTTTCTAGCTGTTGGCCAGTAGACTAGGTTGCTATGAAAATGGTGTGCAACTCTGAGTCCCTGCTTTCAATCTTTTTAGTATATACACAGAAGTAGTATTACTGGCTCAAAAATACTTTTTTGTAAATTATTTTTTAGTGAATTTATTGGTTTCACATTGGTTAATAAAATTATATAGGTTTGAGGTATACAATTCTATAATAAATCATATAATTCATAACACATTGTTTATTACATTGTGTGTTAATATCTCAAGTCTAGTCTCCTCCCATCACCATTTACCCCCTCTTTACCTTCTTCTACCTTCCCCACTGCACCTTTACTCTGGCAATCACTATACTGCTGTCTATGTCCATGACTTCCTCCCTCCCTCTCTCCTTCCGTCCCTCCCTCCCCACTTCCTATCCTTCCTTCCTTCTTTCTTCTTTCTTTCTTCCTTTCTGCTTAATCCCTTCACTCTTATTACCAGCCCCCAGCCCCTTCCCTCTGATAGCTATGTCTGTTCTCTGTCTGTCTTCACATTTTTTGTTTAATTTTTTTCACTAAATTCCATATATGAAAAATCATATGGTACTTGTCTTTCTCTGAGCAGATATGATTTAACTTATAGATATAATCTAATTAAAAATAACTTTTATATTTTTGAGTAACTGATAATAAAAGTATCTAATTTTCTACTCTGAAGTAATTTTACTATCAGTAATTTTCATAAATTTGTATTATATGGTAATTATATAACTAATATAAATTTTATTGCATATAATTATATAAATTTATACAGTTATATAGTTCTACAATTAATATAGTTATATAGTTAAGTTTTAACTGTATATTAATTTGTTAAAAGGAGAGAAAGTTATACCTCTTAATGACTAATATAAGTGTCTAGTACATCAGGCAAAATGGGTATACTATTACCTGTGTTTGTTAATTTCATAATGATACAGCGAAAACAATTACTACTTAGCTCTTGTGATATGGCTATTAGATAAGTATTGGAGATAGCTTGGCAGAGGACTGACCCAATTCTTCACCCAAAACTGATCTGAAAATCTATACTACTGATGCCACCCATCCATCAAGAGGGTTAAAAAGTTTTGTTACCATGTAAAGCGATTTCCTGGGGATAGGAGGACTGGTACCCAAGCCAGTCTGGAATGGCTTGAGCAAGGCGATAGCAGTGTTTATTGGGGTTACCGGGTAAAGTTGGGCAAGGGCCAGGCCTTGCATAGTTTATTGTTTTTTTGTTTGTTTGTTTGTTTTTATTAGTCCAAGGAATTTTTACCAGTGCAAAGGAGGATGTGGGGCCTAGACATGAGGCCTCTTATCATCTCACCCAGATGTGAGTCTAGTGGGCAATGGAGAGAAATGGGAACTACTAGTAAAAGCCATCAGTTAAACATAACTCTATTATAGTGTGATTAGAATTTTATCTTAGTTCCAAAATGTACTGATTATATGATGATACTTAAGAGTGTTTTAAGAAGACATTTTAACGTAAAGATCTTACGATGTATCACAATAGTTGGCACCAGGCATAGTCTGTGCCCCAGAATCTATGTGCTAAAATTAAGTGTGCTTCCTAAAGCTAGTTTTCTGCTTAGACCCATAAAAGCCTGGGCCAGTACGCACTCCTTTCTTTTTTGTGTGATCTTGATCGGCTTTGTTCCTTAGCCTCCATATCCTTAAACTGAGAATAGTCAGACACTGCCTCATAAAGTTAGCGTGAAGATTAAATTACTTATACAGTGTATACACAACACTTAGAACAGTGTTCACATACGGTAAGCAACTTACATGTCATAGATACTTATTTGTACTGAGATTAAGAAAAAAAGAAAAAGAAAAGAAACACCCACATCCACCCTAGGGTTCATTTTTGTGAAGATATCTTCTTAGGAACAAAGTAAATAGTTGTGTTTGCATTCTTCAGAGAAGCAATTCTTTAGTTCCGTTTTATCTATATTTTCTTCATCTTATTTTATAATGCATTTAGGTAAATTTAACTAAGAATAAAAATGAAGACCTTTATGGGAAAATTCGAGCATCTTTTTTATTCTTTTTGAAAATAAATAATTCATCAAAGGGATTCTATTGATTCTCTTCATAAATATCACTTATTATTCCACCCCCTGTTGTTCAGAAGTTGAAAGCAGGTTCTTTAAACCTAGCAAATCTCTGTCAAGGTAATAATTATGGGAAAACTGCTTCAATAGTAATTTCACTATATGGGAGTCATAGACACATTTTTAAAAAAAAAATGTGAATAACAGATATTTGCTTGGGAGTTACCTAAATTGTTATTATAACTGAATATATGACTTTAGTGTTATTGAGGCAAAGTTCTGTTCCTCACTTCAAAACTCAAGTATGAATTTTCACACCATAACAATCAACACAGAGTTTCTTTTTTAAAAATTTCCTTTTTGATTAAGGTATTACATATGTGTCCATATCCTCCCATTGCCCCCCACGTCCTCCCATGTCCTCACCCCCCTGGTGTCTGTGTCCATGGGTTAGGCTTATATGCATGCATCCAAGTTCTTTGATCTCTCCCCCTTACCCTCCCCCTCCCCTACCTTCTCTCTGAGTTTTGAGGGTCTGATCCATGCTTCCTGTCTCTGGATCTGTTTTTGTTCATCAGTTTATGTTGTTCATTATATTACATAAATGAGTGAGATCAAGTGATATTTATCTTTCTTATAAGCTTTGAATTTTGCCTTTGGGAGATGTTTGTTGGGTTTTGCTTATTTGTTAGTTTTGTATTTTTATTTATTTTTTACTGTGTATTAGTAACACCCTTTTCTTGCATTGGTACTTGCCTATCACTAAGACGTATATTTGCTTGGGTTTAATAGTGCAAAGAAGATACAATAGAGCTCTGAGAACTTAAAGGGCACATCTATGTTTGCTTATCCTGTAAAATAAAACCCTAATATGCAAATCGACCAAAGGGTGAAAGGACTAGCCGCTATGATGCACACTAACCACAAGGGGGCAGACATCAGTGCAGGAGCTTCCCCTTGAGGGGTCCCGGACTGTGAGAGGTCGCAGGCTGGGCTGAGGGACTCCCCCTCCAGTGTACGAATTTTGTGCACTGGGCCTCTGGTATTATTATAATTTCAAACCAATTTCTTCATGAGCTCATGACAGATGTCATGTGATATAGGTTGTTTCTGTTGAGTATCACTCACTTTTTCAGCCATTGTTCTCTCTGCTTTACCAGTCAGTGTCACTGGTAATCTTGGAGATATCCTTCTATCTCTTCTCCCAGACTCCTCATCTATAAACTGGTTCAATCTATAAAAGTGATTTAGAAAACTCTTGAGGCATAAGGTGACATAAAATGTGCGAAGACATAAGCTATCTGGGCAGATACCATGAGTATCTGGTGCATGATTGCTATATTCTCCATCCATGGTCATGATGATGGTAACATTACACATGATGAAAAATGTATTATGGATCTCTGAAATAGGGAATGCCAGAGGAAACTGCTTCTTATCTGAGATTGGCTAGTAGCATGGACAGTAAGTTTTAGTTTTCAAACTATTGAGAATGTTCAGGTAAATTTTATGTGCTATAATTTCATCTAACCTGACTGAAAATATTTAAAAATAATTATAATGTCTTTTCTTCTCTTCCTCAGGTTAAGTAATTCTAATATCAGCGACTTTTACCTGTTCGAATGTTGTCCAAAGTGATAATGTTTTCTAATCTGGTGGCATTAAAACCTTTGAACCACCAAAAATTCCTGGATTGCTTATATATCACACTCAAAATTTTCTTCTTTTGATTATTTACAGGTGATGATTAAGTTTGGTACTTTTATTTATGAACACACTTAGATGAAGATAAAGAAAAAGATACATAACATGAAAATGTCCATTTTTTTTTTCTTTGAATGACTGTCCATAAAATTCAAACATATTTTATTGCTTACAGATTTTAGGGATTATTAATTTCATCAGTATATGCATCAATCCTGATAAATAAAACATGAACTACTTGAAACTTTTACTACTTTCTATAAAAAATTTTGTTATTATACTCTTTTGCTTGAGTCATAACTATGAATATAAAACACATTAAAAAATAAAAGGATCATAAAATAGACAAGTGATGGGGTCACAAATGAAACAGATTGAACTCTCTACCAACAATTTTCTTAAAGACTAACATCAAATAGATCCTTGACTTTTAAAAATTAAAGCCATTAGAAATTAAAAATTGACCCTTAGTGTACTTTCAAGCTCTGATACATTAATGAACTCTTAGGAAGCTTTCAAAGGGCAGCCTGATTTTCCACTGAGGAGACTGAATAGAATTAGCCTCCACTCTAGATTTGAACATGACATGAATGAATTGAAAAAATATTTCCAGGAGTATTTTCTCTTCATCATGTGAAGGAAGTATGCAATTAATCCTGTCTAACTTTTACTAGAAATGTGCCAATGTGACCAGATGCTCTCTATGAACCTACAAACATATAAAGCCATGAATATTGGATAATGTGTATAATATATTTTCTAAAATCAATTACCATGAAGATTGGAGTGAAAATGTGGTACTCTAACAGATTCAAACAAAAGAATTTTACTGTTTCAAATTCTGAAGGCAGAAGGGGTATGGTGAGTCTATGTGTTTTTTGTGAATACAGTCATACCTCGAGATATGAGTGCCCTAACATATGAGATTTTTGAGATACAAGCCATCGAGCGAGCGATTTTTGATTTGAAATATGAGCAACAGTTGAGATAGAAGTAATCGCACGGATCGGCTGGCTGCACACGACCCACCAGGTTACTGCAACTCGAGCGTATCATATTTTCCCACGCCTCAAGGTTACAGAATGAATTAAACTCGTATCTCAAGGTACCACTTTATTCTACAGATGCCAGGGATGGTGAGGGCTTGTATTTTGGTTATTAAAAAAAGAAATCATGAGAGAAACCAAGATGGCAGCATAGGTGAATACCTAAACTGCTGCCTCACACAACAATTTCAAAAGTACAGCTAAAAGTCAGAATGGACATCATCCAGATCCACAGGAAAGCTGGCTGAGTGGAACTTCTACAATTGGAAGGAAACAGAGGGGCTCACTGAGACTCAGAGGAGCTGTAAAAAGCTGAGGTATGAAGACACGTGCATGGAGAGGATGGATGGCAGAGTCCCTGGCTGGCTTCCTCTAATGGGAGGGAGATGGAAACTCCCAACTTCACTGATCCCCAGTTCCGACTGCACTGAACCCAAGTTCCAGGTGAAAATCATACGGGGGTGAGTCTGGACTGTCAAGAAAAGGGAAAAGTGCTCATAAACGCAGGGCAGCTGTAAAAGGCAGAGGTCTGAACACATACACGTGAATGCATGCAGAGATGACTGACTTCTGAGTGTACTGTTGGCTTTTTCTAGCATGAGGAAGACGAAACCTCCCCACTGTGCCAAACTCCAGTCTGACTACACTGATCCCCAGTTTCAGGAGAAATCCTGGGGAGCCAGACTCACATGGGTCTCAGGAGAGCACAGAAACTCAGGGGAGCTGCAAAATGCAGAGATCTGTAGGTGCACATGTGAGGGTGCACAGAAAGGACTGCAGTAATTACTGAGGAACACTGAGACCCAAAGGCCCCGTAGGGCTGATGGGAAGTCAAGGCTGTCTGCTCAGTCCTGAAAATCCTCCCCATCCAAACCTAGCAGGGAGGCTTTTGCAATTTTGCAAATCTTGTCTTATAAGGCTCTCTCTAGCACAGAAGTTCTCCCTGAGTAGACACAGCTTATCCTCACAGCCAATTGCTCTGGAGGTCAATTCCCCCCAGTGATACCAACAACAATCGTGACTTAACTACAACAAGGCTGTGCACACTGTCCACAAAGGGGTACACTATGATTGTCCACCTCAGGTAAATGGGGAGGCAGAGCTACGGGGCCATTTGGGACAACTAGCAGATACAAAGGAACAGATCACAAACAAACAAAAAAAAAATGAGGAAAATAAATGACTGGCTATAGAGTTCAAAACCATAGTTATAAGGTTTTCCAAGAATTTCCTAGAAAAGATCGATAAATTTAGTGAGACCATCTAGGATGTGAAAAAGGACCAATTAGAAATTAAACATACACTGACTGAAATAAATTATTATACAGAGACCTAAGAGCAGATTAGAGGAACACGAGAATCAAGTCAGAGATGTGAAATACAAAGAAGCAGGAAACACCCCACTGGAAAAGCAAGAAGAAAAAATAACCCAAAAATATTAAGTTAATGTAAGAAGCCTCTGGGACAACTTCAAGCATACCAATATCGGAATTATGGGGGTGCTAGAAGAAGAAAGAGAGCAAGATACTGAAAACATACTTGAATAAATAATGACTTAAAAATCCCCCCACTGGTGAAAGAAATAGACTTCAAGTCCAGGAAGCGTAAGGAATCCCAAACAAAAGGAATCCAAAGAGGACCACACCAAGACTCATCATCATTAAAATGCCAAGAGCAAAAGATAAAGAGAAAATATGAAAAGCAGCAAGAGAAAAACAGTTAATTACCAATAAGGGAGTACCCATACAATTGTCAGCTGATTTCTCAACAGAAACTGTGCAGGCCAGATGGGAATGACAAGAAATATTAAAAATGATGAGTAGCAAGAACCTATATCCAAGATTACTCTACCCATCAAAGCTATCATTTAGAATTGAAGGTCAGATAAAGAACTTCACAGATAAGAAAAAGCTAAAGGAGTTCATCAAGACCAAACCAGTATTATATGAAATGCTGAAGGGTATTCTTTAAGAAAAGGAAGAAGAAGAAAAAGGTAAAGATAAAATTATGAACAACAAATAAATATCTATCAACAAGTGAATCTAAAAATCAAGTCAATTAGCTGAGACTAGTTTGGCTCACTGGATAGAGCGTCGGCCTGCGGACTGAAAGGTTCCAGGTTTGACTCCGGTCCAGGGCATGTACCTTACTTGCGGGCACATCTCCAGTGTGGGTCATGCAGGAGGCGGCTGATTGATGTCTCTCTCTCATCGATGTTTCTGACTTTCTATCCCTCTCCTTTCTTCTCTGTGAAAAATCAATAAAATATATTTAAAAAATTGTTTGAAGTGAATTAAAAATCTGATGAACAGAATAAACTGGTGAATATAATAGAATCATAGGCATAGAAAAAGGTGAGAGGAGTGTGAGAAGGGACTGGACAAAAATTGTACACCTATGGATGAAGAAAATGAGGGGGAGGTAAGGGCAGAGGATGGGGTGGGAACTGGGTGGAGGGGAGCTATGGGGGAAAAAAGAGGAACAATTGTAATAATCTGAACAATAAAAATTTATTAAATTAAAAAAAAATCACAAATATGTTCAATAGGCTACCCTTCTGTGCTTTGCATAGGAGAATGAATTATACACATTAGCACATCTGAATCCAAATATGATGGCACTACCTTAATTATTTATTACTTTCTTAAACATAATTTATCCTAATTTTGTATAAAGGAGGTAAATCAAACCATTCCCTAAAAAGTAGAATTTTAGTCTCACATGTTCCTCAATAAATGTAGTTTAGTGTCCCTTTCTTTCCCATCCCTCCCTTCAATGGGGAATCAGTTACACACTGTAAAGAAATGGTTCTTGCATATCTCCTATCTCTAAACCTAAGTACAAAGGCAATCAATACCCCCATGTTTCTACTCCCCATCACCAGAGGATAGTGTGGCAGAAGAGCAGTGCAAAAGGTAACAGAAAAAGTTATGAAAATTAATATAAACATTTACTTAATGAAAGTTATACATTTCAAAAGGCCACCTTTCTTCTATACCCACATGTAAATGCACATGATATGCTTTATTATGGTGGCTTAATTCAATTGCTGAACATCAGTGTAAGTGTGATGGAGTAAAACATCCTTTCTCAGGTGGTTGAAATTTTTTGACAATCGTTTTTTAGTTTATATTCCTGAAAATATAAAAGACATAAGCCAGTACTTTCATGAAAATATACAAAGAACAAGGCACTAACTTAGGAAATAACAGAGAATTTATTTTATTTTTTAAATAGTAATGAGAATAAATTATCAGTGAAATGATTGTGTATTTTCATCTGTACTTGCAGTATACATACTTTGACAATTTTTGTTGTTTAATTTTGAATTGGAAATAATGTAGCTATTCTATTAGTCCTCTTGTACACTTTCATAGTTTTCTATCTTTAAATTTGGGAATTTCTAGGATTATGGCTTCAATATTAGTCAGGTGACCAATGTATAAGGTCAAAAGTTTAGGGCATTTTGCCCATTGTCTCTTTTGGATACTTCTGCACAAATAAAATAGCAAATCACAAGGTAATAAATTGTTTGTAGAACATCTGTCCTAGGGCAATACATTGTATAAATAGTAGCTAAGCATGTGCCATCTGTGAAGGAGTGTGCTCAGTGGAATCAACAATCTTGTATTTAATAAAATTCTAGTAACTCTGCATGTTTTTTTTTTTCAAATTACTATAATTCTAAGATTCGGATTTGATCTCACTTGCTGTATTATGAATCATTATTTTAGCAAATCTTTATTTATATATACTAGTTATATGAAGAATGGTTTGGTGATTTATTTTATTGGAAATGTCTATCCACAAACAGATGGTAGCACAAGGTTAGTGTACCTTGGATGGTATGTTTATTAGTTTAATAAATAACAATGAGGCATGTCAAACAGATCCCTGTCCTGCTAACAGAATGCCACACACAAAAGAAGCAACAAGCTGTGCATAACATAAATATATATATATATTTGCTTATTGAGAATAAAACTTCCCCCAAATGATAAATTTTCTAATTGGTGATTTTTAGTTTTATCACCACTTTTATCTCTTTCAAAATCCTATCTAATAAAAGAGTATTGTGCAAATTGACTGTAACTCTGCTACACCCACAAGCCATGCCCACCAGCCCATCAGGAGTGATTATGGAAATTAACCCAACCAAGATGGCTATGGCCAAAGAGAGAGCAGGAGGGAGGCTTGGTTGCCCCAGCGATGGAGGAATCCAAGCTTTCCATACATGCTGGCTGGCCAGGCTTCTGCTTAAGGCTACAAAGTTTCAATTATAGAAGATAAATAAATTCGGACAGAAATGGCTGCGATCATGAAACAAGCAGAAGGCATAGCTCTGCTTCAGGCTACAGAGTTTCAATTATAGAAGATAAATAAATAGATCCCAGTTACCAGGGCTTCCACTTGGGTCACAGGGGGGCATGATCAGCCAGCAACAACCACAGGCCTCTCGTCCAGATGACCCCAGGTCTCTAAACTATCTAATAAAAGAGTAATATTCAGAGTGACCATCACTCCAACACACAAGATGATTGCCCCTATGTGGACACAAGATGGCCACCACAAGATGACTAGCAGGGGCAGTTGGCATGGACCAGGCCTGCAAGGGAGGGCAGTTGTGGGTGATCAGGCCAGCAGGCGAGGGCAGTTTGGAGGGGCCAGGCCTGCAAGGAAGGGTAGCTGGGGGTGATCAAGACTGCAGGGGAGGGCAGTTATGGGTGACCAGGCTGTCAGAGAAGGAAAGTTGGTGGTGACCAGGCCTGCAAGGAAGGGCAGTTAGGGGGGACCCTGGACTAGAGGGGAGGACAGTTAGGGGCAAACAAGCTTGCAGGGGAGCAGTTAAGGGGGTGATCAGGATGGCAGGAAGAAGCAGTTAGGGACAATCAGGAAGGCAGGCAGGTGAACAGTTGGGAGCCAGCAGTTTCTGGATTGTGAGAAGATGTCCGACTGCCTATTTAGGCCTGATCCCAGGTAGTTGGACATCCCTCAAGGGGTCCCAGATTGTAGAGGGTGCAGGCTGGGTTGAAGGACACCCACCCACCCCATGAACGGATTTTGTGCATTGGATCTCTAGTACTTTTATAAAACATGATCAAATCTAAAATAACTGTTTTTAAAATTTACATGTAATTTAATATCAATGCATTTCTTAATAAATTATATCTGGGTAAAAATGAATTTTATGTAAGTATTTTGCAAATAGACAGAAAATGTAATCGTTTGATTTTATGACCTCTTTTACCAAATGAGTTGATGGACTGTTATCCTGATTGCCAAGTCGCCTCCCACCCCTGAGGGCTCCTGGACTGTGAAAAGGGGCAGATCAGGTTGAGGAACCCCCCTCCCATGCATAAATTTTCATGCACCAGGCCTCTAGTATCTTAATTGCTACTGTATAATTCTCATACATCATATGGATATTCAATATGTCAGTATGTCTTATTATTTATGGTGTTATTCTTGATAACTTGATTAAGCTAAAGTCTGCCAGGTTTCACTATTGCAATACTTCTGTTTTTTTAATTTTGCAATTGATAAGTATCTTGAGACAAAATATTGAAATTATTTTAATATCCTCTTTCTATTCAAATTTTACCAATATTTAAAGTATACAACAAAATGGTTTGATATACAAAGAAAAATAATTATTATGATTCATCTAATTAACATGCCTATTTATATTTTCACAATTTTTGTGTGAGTAGCAGGGTGAGATCACCTGAATTCTATTCTCAGAAAATTTCCAGTTATTTAATACATCTTTTTAACTACCGTCACCATGCTGTACATTAATCTCTAAACTTATTCATCCCCACTCATTTTAGTATCTATTGCTAGACTGTTTCTGGAAAAATTATGTCTCTGGTATTTGTCTAGTGATGATTTTGGATATCTTTAATTTCTTCTACATATGTTAGTTTAAATTTTTATTTAATGAAAAGCTATCTCTTCTCCTTCACATATTTACTGATTGAATTATGTATTCATATCCACATGTGCTCATGAATGTTTACTTTATGTTTTCTAATCTAATACTACGAGTTTAAAAAAACATTTTTAGTTTAACTTGTACTAATTTGTACTGTGGAATATTTCTTCTAATTGGCTTTTTTTTTCTTTTGTGTGTCCCAGTTTTATTTTCACTCACTTCTTTATTTTCTGGAACTATGTAATATTCTAGATCATCCAGGAGTTTTTAGCATTCTAAAATAATAAGAAAAATAGATAGGCTATTTAATATTAAATTTTTATCAATATAGAAATATGACTTAACAAAACATTTACCTTTTTGATGTATAAATGTCAATCAGCTATGGTTAACATCTATGAAATTAAGTAGTGAAAGGTTCAGAGGTGAGTACAGTAGAAGAAGAATACTTATTCAGAGAGCTACATTAGAAAATAGATATTAAACATATCTAGTAATGACTTGTATTATATTTTCATTCCTAGGTCCAGTGTGTTAATTCTGTTGAATAAATATATATGGATCACCTATTATATTTGAAATATTGTACTGGGTGCAATAAGAGCTTTTCTTCAAAAAAAAAAAAAAGCTATGCTTGTGTCCAGCCAAATAACTGTGTGTGTGTGTGTGTGTGTGTGTATATATATATATAATCAGTTAGTGAAATCTATTATATCAAGTATTATCATAACTTCTGAAGCCCCAACGGTGAATAGTGGATGGAATGATTGTGACAGAAATATAAACATAATATTCTGAGACACAGAAAAAATAATCTTCAAGTGTATGTAACAAAACAAACAATTATTTTAAAAGAACATATATGTATAACCCATAGACACAGACAACAGCGTGGTGATGGTCAGAGGAAAGAGGGATGGAAGCTGGGTAGAGGTGAGCAAAGAAGAGGAGATGGTGACTTCTGTAATAGAATCAATATTAACAATTAAATAAATAAATAAAGACCAAAAAATAAGACGGTCTATAATTAGTGCTATAAGAGAACTACAAAGTCATATAATAGCTAAAATATAGTAGAGTTTTACCTACTACCCACCCACCCACTCCAAATTTGGGAAGTATCGTGGATGGCAATTAAGGTAGATAAGCGTTATGAATACTGATGCAAGTCCTTTACAATGCAAAGACTACTGGCAGATATTGGGAAGATAGTAAGTGGTGAGCTATGCTAAGAAGTTCGCAGATTTTGTTGGCAGGCTGTCTCTACCCCGGACTAAAATATTAGACTGGAGTAAAAGATTTTAGAATCAAGTTGTGACATTTTGATTGAGCTTGGTAGGCAACAAGGAAATATTTAATGTTTTTTAGCACTAAATAACATGATTGGATTTTGCTCTAAAGATAATCAGGCATTGATGTGAGAGATGAATTGTTTAAATGTTGAGGATTCTAGGAAGATGTCAGAATAAGTGAAGAGTAAAGAACTTTTCTGTTTCCATTTATTTAAGAATAATTTCCAGATCATCCACTAAATTTTAAAAAGTAATGTAATTAAAATAACAAATCTTTTACTTTCTCAGGGAATTTAGTGTGAGAGACAAACACAGGTTCCTAGTGATAGATGTATGTTGAAGATGTTGTGCTATACCATGACAATGGGGCAAGGATACCTCACCCAGCTTGGAAGGGCATTGAGAGCAAGCCTATTGCATTAAGGTTTGAGCAATTGATAGTGGTTTAGGAGTTGAAGTGGACTGTGTGGGGAGAATGCATTCTTTATAGAAAGAAAAGGCTGGAAAAAGACAAAAAAAGTCAGATTATGACATATATAAATTATTGTGACAGAAATATAAACATGATATTGTGGGACACAGAAAATATAAACATAATATTGTGAGACACAAAAAATGGCTAGAGTTTAGGAGACAAAAGGTAACAATAATATTAAAGATAGCAAAACATGGGGAATCTAAAAAGTGTATGCTTTTTTCCTTTGGACCACTTAAAAATGTTTAAGGGGACCCATTTGAGTACATGGGCAGACAGGAGGTAGGGATCCTTATCTTTGAGTCACTTCAGCTACAGTAGGTCTCTGAATTTATTTATTTCTATCCTCAAGGCATAAACTTTTGTTTTCAAAACTTATTTTTGCTGCACAAAATTTTTTTTTAATTACTGTGCAATAATGAGAGGCTACTAGGAATAAGTAAGCAAAAGGGTGAGAGTAAAGAATCACAGTGAAATTATTCATCAATCTATTGTCATTTGAACACCTGAACAGAAGCTAGAAACAGAGAAACAAAAAATTGCTAGTCACCTACATTACTATTCAGGAAAACAGTTAAAAGAACAATGTTTCTTTTTATATTGCATTAGAAAAAATAAAAATTAATAAATAATATTGACTTTCATATAAGAAGCTGAGTAATATTATATATTTCTAGAAACAATATAATTACATGCATTCTAAAGAACAGACCAACATTTAGTTACCCAATCATTATAAATATTAAACTTTGAGGTAGTAATTCTACACTTAAATCTCTGGTCTTAGGAAAATATTAGAAATGCGAATGTCTTATACTAGATAGGCTGACTATAGTCCATTTACATGGTAGAAAAGTTAACCTGAAATTTAAACAATAGGGTTTTCCTAAATATGACTTTCTATAAAAAACAAAGGAATACTGCAAAAACTATTAAAATGTTAATAATATGGTGCTCCCCATATTTACATCTTAGCACTATGTCACAATCTCAAGAGACCTTCCTCAGCAAAGCTAACAGAAACTACTGCCCTCAGGGCCCACTGCTATCTTTCTTCTTCCCAGAATTTTATTCATTTGGCATTCTGTTTTGGTGAATTCACTTGTTCATTGTTTATTGCCTGTGTCTCAAGTATTGAAATAGGAATTCCACGAGAGCAGAACATTTGTCTCATCAATGCTGTATTTTTGCTATCAGGAACAATGCCTGGCATATCCAAAGAGCTAAATAAATATTTGCAGAATAAATAGTGCCTAATTATATAGTCAGATACTAATATGCAAAATAGTATATAATACAAAAGAAATATACTAAGTGCCATAACTATATCATACAATGGAAATATTTATCATTTTAATTTACTTTATATACTTAGACATAACACATTTTTTTTCTATAAAAAAGAACAAATGTCTTTCAAAAAGAGTAGAAAAAGTTATTACTAAAAATTATTTTAAAATAGTGCATTCGGAAGTTTTGGAGTCCATTATGTCAGCTTTCATGATGAATCTGATTGAAAATGTTAAGTATGAACTAAGGAATAGCAGAGGCAGAAAGGAGGCTGAATATATTCTCTCATCTTGTTACATTATTGATGATGTGATCCAAATCCATAGGGCACTGTTGCTTCCTTAGGCTTCCTAGAATTTTGCCCTTGTGCTCTTTGGATGTGTTCCCCTATCCTAGCTGAGAGTGGAGGAACAGACAGACAGTGGCCATGCCTGGTCTGTCCCCAGAATCTGTGGCATCACTGCTTTTGTTTATCACTCCTCTTTTGCTGGACCTATAAAATGTAGTATTCCCTCACACCGGTTTGTACAAGCCTAGAACTATTTTGTTTTTTGCTCTGGGCCTGCTTTGGGTTATGTAATCTTAGAACTTTTATTCTCCTACACAGGAAAACACACACACACACACACACACACACACACACACACACACACACAAACAAACAAACAAAAAACCAAACACACACACACAAATACAATAACAAAAAACCTCTCCTTTCCTAATTTTACGTTGCATCCAGAAATATCACATGTAATCAGATACGATGCCCAGAAGGATTAGTATGATGGACCTGTTGTTTTCTGGTTTTACTGTTTATATATCGTTCCATCATAGAGCTATCAGGAGGACAGTGTTTCAATCATAGAGCTATCAGGAGGACAGTGTTTCAAATGTGTCTGTTTTGGCCAAATTCTATAGTAATAAAAAATGTTATACTTACAGTCACTTGTTATATCATTCTCATTCAATAAGGAAAAAAGCATAAATCATTGAAAAATATATCTTTTAGCCCTGATCAGTATTGCTCAGTGACTAGAATGTCATCCTGTGCACAGAATTGTCTAGGATCAGTTCCCAGTCAGGAGCCCATACTAGGATGCCAGTTCATCTCCTCCTCAGGTCGGGGAATGTGCAGATGGCAACCAATCCCATTTAGATGTCTATTTAACATGTGTGTGTGTGTATGTGTGCGTGTCCCTCCTTCTCCCTTCCACTGTGTCTAAAAAGCAATGGAAAAAATATCCTCGGGTGAGGATTAGCACTAAATAAATGAAGATAGATAGATAGATAGATAGATAGATAGATAGATAGATATTTTAGTCACATTTCATATCAAAGACTTAGTTTGCTAAATGTTATTTATATCAAGTCACTTCTCACAAGGAAGCTTTAATTTATTGATATAGAAGATATAGAAGTGATGAATAAAGTTTGTTCATAGATACAGATAGAAGTAGGAGCTTGTTTATTATTTCAATAATTGTATTCATTATATACAAACTGTGCAACAAGAATAAGCGAGGTAAAGGTTTGAGTCACAAAACTGGGCACATTTGGAGAAAATTTAAAAGCCATGAAAAACATTGCATTGACCAATACCCAGTGGCCATGTCATAATTTACCTAAAACCAGGCTTAATTATGGGACCTTCCTTGCTTAAGCAACCCAATGACTGAGTGATCGAACAACCGGTTGACCGGTTGTTATGATGTGCATTGATCACCAGGGGCAGATGCTCAACCCAGGAGATGCGCCTGGTGGTCAAAGCCATCCTCCTGTGGCTGGCAAACCTCCTGTGGCTCATCCCTCAACTGGCCAACTCCAATCAGCCCCTCTTTCCCAGCCAGCCAGCCGAACTCTTGTGGTTCCCCCCACTAGCTAGCAGGCCTTGATCACCCCAATAGGGATTGGGCAAGAGGGCCCCAATTGCCAGCCAGGGCCCGAATTTGTGCACCAGGCCTCTAATACATAGATATTCATATAACATATTTTAATAAAATAATTAGGTTAATAAAAATCTACCCAGTTAACTTAAAATTTAACCAGTAAGTGATTAAATAAAACCCATTATTAAAAGTTCACCTTGAAAACTATGGTGTTCATTAGAATGATGCTGGTTCAAAATTAATATTGCTAAAAAGTACTGATTGGTTGCATACTAGTACATTAGATTTTTGTTACAGAAATGCATAGTGAAATAAAAATTTATTTTCCTTTGCAGAATGTAACCATCGGTTTCATGAAGATGTTAAAACTTATCTTTCGATGATTAAGATGGAAATTACTTGTTTGCAAGTTGCACCACCTGGAGGTATTGGTTACCACTTGGAAGACATCTCTATTTGAGTGTCTTATTAGAATCATATCTGACAGATACTTGTCTAGAAAAGCTAGTGTGAAATGTTAGTTAGGAACCTCATATCCATTACCTGGAAACTCTAAAGCAAAGAAGAAAGAGATAGCTGTCAGCACAGCCATCATTCTTAGAGAACAAAATATTTAAAACATGAAGCAAATAGGCTTGCAGGACTACAAAAATTCCTGAGGTGCACCAGAGTAGGGAAATCTTTTCTTCCAAAGATTTCAATTACTTACACTGCAAACGAATATATTTTATTACTGGAAATACTTTACTTTCAAATATAATTGATATGGTTCATGGTTTACTGCCAGGCACACTTTCATTGTGTCATCACTGCTGCGAATAATGACATTCTGCAAGGATGCCACTGACACCAGTACTTTGTCTTCCATAACAGCACTCCATGCCTTATTTTTAACACAGAATGAGTCAGGGAATCACATCTAAATGTTGAGAATGTGATGCTAAAAATTGATTCTACTGGGTTTGAACTAGATTTTTTTTCACTAGTAATATAGAATAACTTATTTTAAAATGCCATTCATATTTATAAACTGATTATTTTTGTCAAATCATAAGTTAACATGGCTATATGAGATAGGTAAGCTTAAAAAGATAAGTCGTTCTTTCAGATCCTACAAGGAATTAAAATAGTAAAACAAGAATAAATATTAACAAGTAGATAAGACATACAATTATCTGGAGCAATTAGAGGAAATATACATATAAGATAATATACAAAAAAAAAAAGACTTAAAAGCAGGAAAAAGTCCTCTCAAGAAAGATCCTGGCAAGAATAAACTTTGACTATGATTGTGATGAATATAGATTTTGCAGAAATTAAAAAATAAAATTCAATGTGAATGGGTAGCAAGATGTACACTAGACTTGAATTTCCAGGGTATCTAAATCATTCTTATATTTTGTGCAAGCTGGGAATGTTAAAGTAGTGACTTAATGCCATGAACTACTGTGGAGTATAATATTTAGCTATAAACTAATTTCTGGCTGCATAATTTGAGATAAATTGGAAATCTCATTTGTTTAAAATATACTTACTGTACACCTGCAAGCTGCCATGCACTTGACTAGGCATGAATGAATCAGAACAAAACACAGTCATATCTAATGTTATGTAGGTGAACTTAAGTAAGTTCTATTTTAGTGGAAATAGATAAAGGAAAATAGGTATAATGAAATATTAGAGGGTGATATGTGTTATGAAAAAAGCCAGGTAAGGATTAAAAGTATGTATGCCAGTCAAGAAAGAAGGAATATGGAGGAGAGAGGTATGGGAATGTGTCATTATTAAACAGGGCAATAATGGTACACTTCTCAAAAAGAGAGAGAGAGAGAGAGAGAGAGAGAGAGAGAGAGAGAGAGAGAGAGAGAGAGTAATATCTGTGGAAAGAGTGGCCCATGCAGAGGGAATAGGGGAATAGCTAGGGCAAAGTCCCTTAAGCATGCCCGGCCTGGTATGTGCCACGGGCACCAAGGAACTTTTGTGTGTACACAGGGGAGAGGGAGAGATAGGTGATAAGAAAGTAGGGTCTTGTTGGGTAGGGCCCTGTAAGCAATATAAAGCTAAGTTAAATGGGGAGCCCCTTCAGGATTTTGAGTGAAAGAGCAACACCATGACTTGCATTTCAGAAGGTCATTTGACTGGTTCATAAGTAGGAGGTAGGAACACTGATAGAAGCAGGGAAATCTCTGAAGGTGGTTTCAGTAATCCCTATGGGAAAGTTAGTAGTAAAAGTGGCAGTGCTGAAAATGTCAGTTCCTGGTTAAGAGGATTTTAAAGTTTGAGCAAGCTGTTTTGTTTTGTTTTGAGACTGAATGAGCAGTGTGAAAGAATGGAGCCAGAGATGATACCAATTTCAGCCTAAGCAACTGGAGGTATTGCCAATGTCTGAAATGAGATAGATCAAAAGTGGAGGAAGTATGGTAAAGAAAGTAGGAGTTCACACAGAGTTTGGACACACAGAGTTTGAAATGCCCAATAGACATGTGAGTGGAAAATAGTAAATATGAAGCTTCAGTTGAAGTCTGGGTTTTGGGAGCAAAATGTGGACTCACCATATAAACTAAAGTGTTGTCAACACATGGGTTAATTCTTGCATTTAATTCCAGGAGATAGGATGAGATCACCCTGGGAGAGATCCAAATAGGGACAGAAAATACAAGGTTCAAATGCACCTACTTGTTATTTCCACACCACATTGCAATTTCACGTATTTCTGGGTTACACACTATTAAGAAATCCAGGTAAATGTCAATGAAGAGATGCTATCTGATTAGACTAAAAAAATCCCTGGTATGAATACATTATGTCACCATTCCATATGGGAAGTGTTGTACAAAAGTCAACCCTAGCACTAAATTTTATAATTCAAGAAGCATAATATTGAGATTAACTAAAAATATATATATCAAAAGTAAGGTAAGATCATTTTAGGAGTACAATATAATTTGACTATGTTGAAGCAGAATGTTGCTTTAAATTAAAAAAAAAAAACATCATAGAAAATGAGAAGTCTTTAGAACTACAGTTATAATGACCTAAAATGAAATTTAATCTTTGTATTATAGAACAAAAAATAAACATAATGATAGTAAATGCTAAAAGCTACTATTATGTAGAATGATTAGTTCTTATTTTCATACTCAATTCACAATTAAAAGAAATAGAAATACCAAAAAATCCTATTAATAAAAGGCTAATATGCAAATCAAATGAACAGCAGAATGACCAATTGCATAACACACACTAACCACCAGGGTGCAGACGCTCAATGCAAGAGCTGCCTCCGGTGGTCAGTGCACTCCCACAAGGGGAGTGCTGTTCAGCCAGTAGCCCTGATCCAGGCTCAAGGCTGGCAATCACAGCAGCCCTGGCAGGAGCTTACCCACCTCCTTGGCAGCACTAAGTCCGACTGGTAGCTTAGATCCACTTCCTGGGATGGTTCCCAGGCTGTAAGAGGGAACAGCCTGGGCTGAGCCTCCCCCCCCCCCTCAAGTGCACAAATGGTGTGTACCAGACCTCTAGTATGTTAATAAAATAAAATGTGACTATTAACTGGATCAATATAGAGTACATTTCCATGCTTTGGTTATAGCTTTTAAATATATATATATCATAGTCAACAGCTTTCCCCTAAATGGAGGAGACCAGAGAAGCAGCTTTATAGCACTCAACATTCTGCATTTGACTTGTGGCGTTGAATGTTTGTGTTAAGTGGATATTCAGTGCTGCAGCTGGCACAGGTGTTGAGGGAAGAACTCATTTCAGTATCTACTTGCCTGGACAGTATTTATGTAACATCCAAATGAATTGCCAACATTGGCCAATAGGATAAAAGACTTCGTTTTAAACAATGTTACATCCTGAATATAAAAATAATTAAAATATGAAATATTCTGGTCCCTATGAGCTTCCTTGTTAGCTAGGGAAAAATGTTGTCTTTATCTTTTAGTATTACATTTGACTTATCAGAGAATTTAAATCAACTTTTTAACCCCCGATTGTTAGATAATATCTATGGTATTTTACTCTACTTCCTAGACTGTTAATGTAGAAATAAATTCAATTTATTTTTCTGGGAAACATGGATTTATCTCCTCATAAGAATGTTATTTTATCCTACTAGCAATTAAAAAATATATTTGCTATATAAGTCACAAGAATTATAATTACGATACGTGTGGTGGGAAACCAGGTGCAGAATAAACATCAGCCATGGCTGTCAAGTAATACAAAACAGAAGAACAATTAGCAATTACAGGAGACCTTTAGGGAAACTTTCCAAATAAAAACCCAGTGCCTGAATAACTTAATTAACTTCCTGTGGGATCAAATCCATCACTGTTAAGCATCTGTCACATATAAGCATTGCCTATACTGAGGCTCAATAAATGTTTGTATTAATGCCAAAATTATTTATGTCTCTATATTATGATATCTAGAGAAATAAAATATATTTGCTATATTAAAAAGGCACTTTTGTAATTGCACCAGTACTATTGTTATATTAAAAGAAACCTAATATTGAAAGTGAACAATGGCGGAGATGTATTGAATACTTTATTAGAGGCTAGAAGCAGACTATTTCTATGAAACTTGTTATCTCCATATATCATCACTATGAGATGGAAAATTCTGTCACATTTCATAAATGTCTATACAAACATATTATGATTATGCTTGAAGCTATGCCTGAAAAAATAAAACACATAGAGAATAGTTGTTTCACAGTTATTTATGAAATAGACTCACTTATTCATTGACCAAGAATTGGATTTCTATAATGTCCTAAAGTGATATGGCCAGGTAGGTGTCCCTACCCTGACTTTTATGGTGAAGTGTGTAAATTTTGTTTTTAATCCTAAAGAGATACAAAATATTAAAATAATAGTAAAAACTCATGTCTTTTACTCCAAGTTCTATACTCTTCAACATTGCATTTTAATGTGAATTAAAAATGGAAAATTATGATTTTGTATTCTAAGTGCGAACTCAGGTCTGCTATAACAACTGATAGCTTATATTGTTGAGTTAATAAATAACTAAAGAGTTATTTGAGAATTATAAAATGTAAAATTAGGATTATAAGATAGTTACTATGGTGGTAATTCACCATAGAAACCATTTTTTTTCTAAACTGTACTTAAAACAATAACTTGATACATCATAAGAAATGTTGACAAAGTTGTGCTAATGAGATATAACTGCCATTTCTACTGTCTTTAAGAAAGTGGGCATTCTATGTTCATACACAGAAGTCCAGGGCTCTCTGGAAAAATGCATACATTCATTGGTTGTATAAGTCAAGCATCCCAATTTTTGTAGTTTATGTTTTTATTATTTTATCCCAATTGTTTTACAAACAGTAAAAAAAGAATGATTAAGGAATATTTACCACTCAGATTTCTCAGCACCTAAAATATCCCATTGTTTTATGTCTAACCTATCTAATAAAAGAATAATATGCAAATTGACCATACCTCCTCTACACCCATCAGCCATGCCCACCAGCCACATCCACCAGCCACACCCACCAGCCAATCAGAGTGAGTATGTAAATTAACCCAACCAAAATGGCTATGGCCACAGAGAGAGCAGGAGGGGAGGCTTGGGATGCCCCTGGCAATGGAGGAAGCCAAGCTTTCAGCATACCCTGGTATGCCCAGGCTTCTGCTTAAGGCAACAAAGTTTCAATGGCTGTGAGAGCAGAAAGCCTGGCTCATCTCCAGGCTACAAAGTTTCAATTGTAGAAAATAAATAAATCCCAGATACCAAGGCCTCTGCTTGGGTCACTGGGGTACCACCACAGGCCCCTTGCCCAGGCCATCGCATGCCCCAAGGGAACCCCCACCCTGATCCAGGACACCCTTCAGGGCAAACCAGCTGGCTCCATCCATGCACCAGGCCTCTATCATATCTAATAAAAGAGTAATTTGCAGAGCGACCATCACTCCAACACACAAGATGACTACCCCATGTGGTCAAAAGATCCTGCCCCCATGTGGACACAAGATGGCCAGCAGAAGAGGGCAGTTGACAGGGACCAGGCCTGCAAGGGAGGGCAGTTGGGGTGATCAAGCCTACAAGGGAGGGCAGTTAGAGGTGACCAGGCTGGCAGAGGAAGGAAGTTAAGGATGTCTAGGCCTGCAGGGAAGGGAAGTTAGGGGTGACCAATCCTGCAGGGGAGGGCAGTTAGGGGTAATCAGGCCCACAGGGGAGGCCAGTTAGGGCAAACAGCTGGCAAGAGAGCAGTTAAGTATCAATCAGGCTGGTAGGGAGTGGTTAGGGGGTGATCAGGCTGGCAGGCAGAAGGGGTTAGAGGCAATCAGAAAGGCAGGCAGGTGAACAGTTGGGAGCCAGCAGTCCTGGATTGTGCAAAGAATGTCTGACTGCTCGTTTAGGGCCTAACGGGGCACTCGGACATCCCTCAAGGGATTCCAGATTGGAGAGGGAGCAGGCAGGGCTGAAAGATACTCCACCCCCATGCATGAATTTCTTTCACTCATCAGTCTCTAGTCCAGCCCCGCTACTGCCACCCATCTCTAGTTTCAAATAATAATCAGAACATATCTAGGCATCTTTATCTCAATATTAATTCAAAGAACAGAGATTAAAGTTGATTTAAATTGCTCAGGGCCACATCTGTGCTCAACAGTAGACTCAAAGTCAAACCCTTATTTGTATGGCTCAAAAAGGAATCAATTAATCTATTCAACAGGTGAAGTTAGGGAGTTTCACTTCCCTAAATCTGATATAAATATCTGATAATGAACATGAACTGTAGCAGAGTGGAGTTTAGTTGCTCTTTAGGTCATTATTCCTCACTGAAAATTTATATTATGGAGTTCTCTGGTGTAGTTTTTTTTTTTTTTTTTTTAAATGGAGGTATAGTTGGCATATCACATTTTATTAGTTTCAGGTAAGCAATGTAATAATTGAATATTAATATACATTGAAGTATGATCACCACAGTAAATCTAGTTAACATCTGTCACCTAACATAGTTGTAATATCTTGCTTGTGATGACAAAATTTTGAGATTCTACTTCCTTAGCGACTTTAAAATATTCAATACAGTATTATTAACTATTAAAGGCCCAGCACACTATAGCTTGTGTGGATAGGGTCCCTGGGTCTAGCCTGTGATCAGGGATATCTTCCACCTGCTTGCCAGTCCCCAGTCCAGCCCCACCACTGCCCTCCAACCTGGTTCCTCAGGTAATCAAACGAACAGCCCACTGCCTTAGGTGCCTTGTGCCATCAAAGGGCACCTGGCCCTTTGCTCCCTTTAAAGAAGTAAAATAAACACCCTCTCTCTGCATCTGTCTCTTCTCTCCTTTGTGAATCCTTTCATAGCCAGCGTCACCAGCCAAAACCCTAAAAAAGATGTGGGAAACTCAACCAGGAAGGGCTATGCCTGTGGGAAGAGGTGCAGGGAACCAGGGCTGCCCCTTTGCTCCTTCCCCACCATCTCTCCTTATTTCCCTCCCTCTCTCCCTGCACTGGCCTATCCATCTGGCTTGGCCCCTCCCCCCCCTCACTGAATCACTCAGCGCAGACTCTGGCCCCACCCATCCTGCTGGGAGGAGCATGTGCAGTTTCTTGCAAACCTGGAAGTGGCTGTGGAGTAGGGAGGTGGCAGGTGCTTCCTGAGGAGGGTGTTTGTGCTTTAAAACTGATTTTCTCCATTCACTTCCTAGCACTGAAGGGTGAGGGTCATTGCAGGCACTGAACTCCTTATTAAAGTCCCCATTCCGGAGCCTTTCATAGAGGTGAGTCTGCATCCTGAGAGGTTGTGCAGTAGAGGTGCCATGTTCCTTTCAGAAGAAACTGAGGATCTGTTGGAGCCTGCGGGTGGGGATGAGGGACCAAGAGGTCTGCCTTCCACCCACTCACCAGTCCTGAGTCCCACCCCACAGCCTCGCAGCCCAGTTACCAGTGGTTTCCCATTGGCCATTCAGCCATTGGAGCCTGTGGGATTGGGAGAGGGACCAAGAGATGGTCAATGCACCTCATAGAGACTGCTCCATTGGTCATTCTGGTTGTTATGCCATTATGGTCACTGGCCTTTTATTATACAATGGTACCTCGAGATACGAGTGCCCTAACATGCGAGATTTTTGAGATATGAGCCACCAAGCGAGCAATTTTTGCTTTGAAATACGAGCAACATTTGAGATAGGAGTAATCGTGCGGATCCGCTGGCTACACACTACCCACCAGTTTACCGAGACTCGAGTGTCTCATAGTCTCCCACAACTCAAGGTTACGGAACTAATTTAACTCGTATCTCAAGGTACCACTGTTTAAGGTAATCACTATGCTTTAATCACATCCCCATTACTTATTTTATAATTGGAAGTTTGTATATTTAGACCCCATTCACCCATTTATTTCATAATTTACCTCCTACTGTCAACCACCAATCTGTTCTCTGTATCTGTGAAAGTGTTTTATTGTTGTTGTTTTAAGATTGTATACATAAAGGAGATCATGTGTGATACTCCATAATATAAATTTTCAGTGAGGAATAATGACCTGCCTGACTTAATTCACTTAGCATGTTGTTGCAAATGGCAAGAGTTTATTATTTTATATGGATGAATAATATTCAAGTGTCTATGTGTGTGTGTGTATGTGTGTGTGTGTGTGTGTGTGTGTGTGTGTATGTGTATATTTTTTTTTTATCCTTTGATCCATCGGTGAACACATACGTTTTTGTTTTTTTCGTATTGTAAATAATGCAGCAATGAACATAGGGATACACTTATATTTTCAAGTTAGTATTTTTATTTATATTTTAGGATAAATACCCATAAGTGGAATTACTGAATCATAGGGTCGATCTATTTTAATTTTTTTGGAGGAAACTCCATAGTGTTTTCTATAGTGGCAGCACGAATAATCCATTCCCAATAACTGTGCACAAGTGTTCTTTCTCCATATCCTCATTGACACTTATATCTCACCTTCTTTTAATAATTCTAACAGATGTGAGGAAATATCTCATTATGGTTTGATATGCATTTCCCTGATGATCAGTAATTTGAGGACTCTTCATGTACCAGTTGTTGATTGTGTTTTCTTTGAAAAAAACGTCTATGTAGGTCTTCTGTTCATTTTTTAAATGAATTGTTGTGTCTTTTTTTTGTTGTTATTGAGTTGTATGAGTTATGTATATATTTTGAATATTAATTCCTTACACATACATAATTTGTGAATATTTTCTCTTATCGAGGATGTTGCTCTTTCATTTTTTAAATGTATTTTAATATATTTTTATTGATTTCAGAGAGGGAGAAGGAGAGAGAGAAATAGAAACATCAGTGATGACAGAGAATCATTGATTGGCTGCCTCCTACATGCCCCATACTGGGGATCAAGCCTGAAACCCAGGTGTGTGCCGTTGGCTGGAATTGAACCTGGGACCCTTCAGTCCACATGCCAACACACTATCTACTGAGCCAAACCAGCTAGGGTGAGTGCAGCTACAGCGGCATGAGCCTATCTTACTGACACTCCCCTTGTGTGCCTCTCCTTCATCCAGACCTGTACTGGGATTGGGACTGGCATCTGGACTGAATGAGCGTGAGCCCATGGTCACTTCTTGGTCATGGGCGCACCGGTATCACCCTAGGACAGGCATGTAGAGATCACAGCTATCTGTTCAGAAACTTTTTAGTTTTAGTCCATTTGTTTGTTTTTACCTTTTCTGCTTTCACGTTTTGTGTCAGATTAAAAAACATCATTACTGAGGCTGATGTCAGGAGCTTACCATCTATGTTTTCTTCTGGGAGTTTTATAGTTTCAGGTCTTAACTTTCATGTGTTTTTCCACTTTGGGTCATTTTTTGGGGGGTATAGTATAAGAGAATGTTTTATTCTTTTGCATGTCATTGTTAAGTTTCCAGCACCATTAATTGAAGAGACACTTTTCCTAAATTATGATATTTGTCATAAATTATTGAATATATATGAGTGGATTTATTTTGGGGCTCTGTATTTTGCTTCATTGATCTTGTGTCTGTTTTTATGCTAATATGAATATCCCTACAAGAACAATACTCCCTACAAAATAAATTGATTAATATTGAACAAAATTTGATATGTGCTAGTGTCCTTTTGTCATAGCACGTTAGAGGCCACAAGCCTACTCAGTCAGCTCTTGGTCCCTGGTCTAATTTGGCAGACCTTAACTGTCCTTACAGGTGAATCCAAATATTATGTCCAGACTTAAAAGTAGAAGTGGCTAGATGTTGACTTCATAGGTCTAGTTATATAGTATACTAGAGGCCTGGTGCACAAAACTTATGCACTCAGTGGGGGTGGAAGTGTCGATCAGCCCAATCTGTGCCCTCTCGCAGTCTGGAAGCCCTCAGGGGATGTCTGACTGATGGCTCAGGGAGCAGCCTAAGCTGGCAGGCAGACATCATTAGTGCTATCAGGAAGTGAGAGAGGCTCCTGTCACTGCTGCTGCACTTACCAGCTGTGAGCCTGGCTCAGTGCTTCTGATGATTGAACAGTGCTCCCCCTGTGAGAGCACACTGACCACCAGGGAGCAGCTCCTGGGTTTAGAGCATCATAGCAACCAGTTTTTTGCCATTCGGTTGATTTGCATATTAGCCTTTCATTATATAAGATTCAATACTATTTATTTTGATGAGTTAGTTTCTAATTCAGACTCACTAAGAACATAGCTAATTCGTTGCTTACCAGTTTTCATCTGTGCCTATCATTCAATTGGTCCAAAACTGAATTCTGACTGTGGTATGACAAATTTCTACATTATTCCACTGTGTTAACATTTATTGAAAGATTGCTATGGATTTCCCAAGCATTTTTTATATAATTTTAATACAGCAATGCTATGATATATGTATTCACATTTCCATTTCTCTCATGAGGAAGCAGTTTCCAACAGTTTAAATATCTTGGAAAAGTTATTTAACATACTACATTGAGACAATAATAATGTTCTTTTCGGAGCATCAGACTCTTTATATTCTGTTTGAATTTAAATAAAAAATAGCTAATTGCCTATCAGAAGCTCAGTGAAATATTTAACAAGTCATCCTTAGAATTATTACAATCTATATATATAAAAGTCTAAGTGACCATTTGACCGGGCACTATGGCACACACTGACCACCAGGGAGCATATGCTCAACACAGGTGCTTACCTATGGTAGTCAGTGTGCTCCCACTGCAAGAGTGTCTCTCAGCTGACCAATAGGTGCCAAGTGCCGGGCTCATAGTTGGTGAGCCTTTCCTACTGACATTCCCTCTATGTGCCCCTCCCCCTTCCAGACGTGGACTGGGATCAGGACTGTCATCTGGATTGAATGGACATGAGCGCACGGTCACTTCTTGGTCATGGGTGCACTGGTATCACCCTAGGACAGGCAGGTGGAGACCACAGTGGGAAGGCAGCAAGCCTACCAATTGGCAGTAGTGGCAGGCACAGTGGGGACAGGATGAGTGGGAACAGTGTGGCGTTCAGCTCCGGCTCAGGCTTCTCCCTGGCCACTTGCCACTTCTCGTATTACTACATCCCTCGGGGATGTTGGACTGCTGATTTTGACCCAATCCCTGCAGGCCATGCTGAGGGACCCCACTGGTGCACAAATCCATACACCGGGCCTGTAGTCTTGTATAAAATGGCATTGCTGATTCTTGTCTGAATTCCATCTCACTTTTTTAGGATGTAAGGGTATGTCCAAGAATTAAACATCCTTGGAGAGTATCGCCTTAGCTGGAGTATAATAAAATTAAATGCAGATAATGTAGAAAAACTTATATTCAATTATTTTTTTAAAAAAAATTTCCAGTTGGTATCAATCATTGAAGTAATTTTGCCAATGGTACCTTTCCTTTTCAATAGCATGTATTATGGTAATTAAGTTGTCTTTATACCCCAATAGCATGGGAGAAATATGTAGGAGATTTACAAAAATTAATCCCTAATGCAACTATGAAAGACAAAACTTAAAGCATATACTAGTAAATCATGGACATGAGTTAACAAACTAATTTTTCTTTCCTCCATTTCTAATACACCCAATTGCCAAATACACACAGACTGAATACATGCTTCCATCATTGTTATCGTAAACAACATTAGGAAAGATGTCAAATAAATTAGGGAGATATCCAACTAAAACAAGTACCCATATCAAAAATTAATTTGGATCAGTGATACCAAAAGATGAATTAATTATTTATGTAGCAAACATAAGTAAATAGAATATAGACCCTTAGCTTTGGCAATTTATATCATAACAAATTTCCAAGCAGGGGTGAAAAAAATCTTTAAAGAAACACTCGTTTGCATATCAGAAAACCCTCTAAACATCCTCTATTCTAAGCCTGTGAGTTAAAGAAACCCAGCATAGTAGCTAAAATAATATCACAGTCTCATGGGAAAGTCTACAATTGACTATATTCAGTCTGGTTCTCTCTACTATTTACAATGATCTAGTAATTGTACATTTCTCCTATGTATGATATGTTTTAGTGGCTATTTTTTACTAACATACTAATACTTGTCAATTCTTCCCAGGTATCAATGGGAAGAATTATCATGCTCATAAAAATATTTTGGATATATTTATTTAAATTTAATAAAATTAGAAATATCTGATATTCAGTATATAGCATAAAAACACCAAATAACTAAATGATTGATTTTGCTACTTTAGTTTTAGAAGTATTTTATGATTTGCTGTGTTTCAGGAGTTCATGGGCATTTCTCTAAGATTTTCAAAAACTCAAAAGCAGGTTCAGCTCTACTCATTATTTGCACATAATAGATGGCATTTTTCATTGATACAAAACATTTCCATGACCTAGAAATAATTGATCAACATAAAACTCAAATAAACATCAGCATGACACATTCTGTCAGGTTTCCTTATTCCATAATATTTTTAGTCCTTTAAAATATTATAGAAATGTTAAATAAATATATAACATGTACAGATTACATATATATAACCCCAGTTCCAGCAGCAACATCTTCCTCTCTGTGGACAGCTTTACTTGAGAGCTGTCATGATATAAGCTTTGTTTTGAAGAGCCCAAATCCCACAGCTCCAGGGAGCTGGACACCACTTCCTTCCCATTTGCAATTTGCACAGGGCTCAATAGTGCTGCCTACCCAATGCTTCATCACCGGAAAGTGGTGATGGCTCCAACCAAAGGACTCCCTTCCCACCAGAGCATAGTGCTGCTTAAGTGAGCACGGAATTATATATACTTGAAGAGAGAGTACACAGAGATCCAGGGAAGGGCACTTCAGGCAAGGAAAAAGGCTGCCTTAAAATAATACTTTGAGCTGACTAGGAAGACACAAAATGACAGCAGAATCCACAGACGTGTCCTGAGCCTTGTCCCAGAGCAAAAAGAGTGAGCGGGTGAAATGAGTGGAACTTAGCCTGAATTGGTGAAGGAGACAAAGCTGGACAGAGAGAAATACATAGCCAGACACCTGGAGAAGAGAGACCATGGGGAAACAAAGAAACAGCTTGCATATGAAAGAAAAACAGGCATCACCAGAAAAGGAAGTGAATGAAATGGAGACAAGGAACCTGTCAGATAAATAATTCAGATAAATAGTCATAAGGTGGCTGAAAAGATTGAAAGACAAATTCAACAATATGAGTAAGAACCAAGAGGAAATGAAGAACCAAAAAGAAATGACATCACTGCCGAGACCGGTTTGGCTCAGTGGATAGAGTCGGCTTGCGGACTGAAAGGTCCCAGGTTCGATTCTGGTCGGGGGCATGTACCTTGTTTGCAGGCACATCTCCACTGTGGGGTGTGCAGGAGGCGGCTGATCGATGTCTCTCTCTCATCGATGTTTCTGACTTTCTATCTCTCTCCCTTCCTCTCTGTAAAAAAAAAATTGATAAAAATATATTTTAAAAAAATTACATCACTGATGTAAAGAACTCAATAGAAAGCATCAAGAGTAGACTAGAAGAAGCAGAGGATTGCATCAGTGAGCTAGAAGACATGGTAGAAAAAAATACCCAAGAAAAGTAGCTTCCAGAAAAAAAAAAAATTTAAAAAGCAGTAGGAGAGAATAAGGGAACTTTGGGACATCAGGAAATAGAACATCTGCATTATAGAGATGTCAGGAGGAGAGGAAACTGAGCAAGGAATAGCAAACCTGTTTGAAGAAATAATGAAAGAAAACTTCCCTGATATAGGGAAGAAAAAACCCACACAAATCCAAGAACCTCAAAGAGTCCCAAGCAAAATGAACCCTGAAGATGGATGCCAAGGCACATTATAATTAAATTTTCAAACAACAACAACAAAGTAAGAATCCTAAAAGTGTCCACAGAGACAGAAATTTACCTACAAAGGATTCCCCATCAGACTAGTGACTGATTTCTCAACAGAAACTCATCAGGCCAGAAATGAATAAAATGAAATATACAAAGCCATGCAAAGGAAGGGTCTGAATCCAAGAATTGATACCAAGCAAGGTTACCAATAAAAATTGAAGGTGAAATCAAGAGTTTCACAGAAAAACAAACAAACACACACACAAACAAAAAACTAAGGGACTTTATTACCACCAAACTACCAATTCAAGAAATGCTAAAGGGTCTGCTGTAAAAAAGGAAATAAGAAGCAAAGAAGGAACACAGGGGTAAAGAATAGAAATGGCAACAAGTAAGTACCTATCAATAATAACTTTAAGTGTAAATAGATTAAATACAATCATCCAATCAAAAGACATAAGGTAATGGATTGGATAAGAAAACATGACCCATATATATGCTATCTACAAGAAACCCACCTCAGGAAAAAAGACACACACTGACCGAGGATGAACCGATGGAAAAAGGTTTTTCAGACGAATGGAAATTAAAAATATCTGGGGTAGCAATACTAATATCTGATAAATTATATCTCAAAGAGAAGGACATAACACGAGATAAGGAAGGCCACTGCATAATACTAAATGGAGTAATCCAACAAGAACAAATAACTCTGGTCAACATATACACACCCAATACAGGAGCACCCAAATACATAAAAAAAAAAAAAAACTCCTGGAAGATATCAAGGGAAAGACGGATAGCAATACAATCATAGTAGGAGACTTTAATACCCCACTATCACATTGGACACATCCTCTAAACAAAAAAATCAGCAAAGAAACATCAATCATAAATGACTCACTAGACCAGATGTAATTAATTGAAATCTTCAGAACATTTCACCCCAAAGCCACAGAATATACATTCTTCTCAAGTGCACTTGGGTCATTTTCAAAGATAAACCATATATTGGGTCATAGGCAAAATCTCTTTAAATCATATCAAGCATCTTTTCAGATCACTTTGGCATAAAAATGGAAATCAACTACAATAAAAACAATCCAAAATAAAATCAAACACATGGAGACTAAACAGCCTGCTATTAAACAATGACTGGGTTACCATAGAGATCAAGGAAGAAAAAAAAAAAAAAAACACATCATGGCAACAAAATGATAATGAAAACACAACAATCCAAAATCTATGGGTCACAGTGAAAGCAATCTTCAGAGGGAAGTTCATAGCTCTACCAGCCTACTGAAACACAAAACAAACAAACAAACAAACAAAAAAACTCAACGAAAAAAAGAAACAATGGTAATAAATTACCTAACCCTACAACTAAGAAATTGAAATAATCATCAAAAAGCTTCCAGCAAACAAAAGCCTGGGGACAGATTGCTTCACAGGGGTGTTTTACCAAACATTCAAGGAAGAATTAAAACCTATCCTCCTCAGACTATTCCAAAAAATTCAAGAGGAAGGAAAATCTTCAAGCTCTTTCTAATAAGTTAGTATCACTCTAATACCAAAACTAGATAAAAATAATACAATGAAAGAGAATTATAGGCCAATATTCTTCATGAACATAATGCCAAAATCCTCAGCAAAATTCTAGCAAATCAGATCTAGCAGTATATAGGAAAGATCATACAACATGAACAAGTAGGATTTATCCACAAATCAATAAATGTGATACATCACATAAACTATTTGCCAGTAAAAAATCACATAGTCATATCAATTGATTCAGAAAATGCATTTGACAAAATTCAACACCCTTTCTTGATAAAAACTCTCTACAAGGTGGGAATAGAAGGATCAAATCTCAATATAATAGGAGCTATATATGATAAACCCACATCTAAAATCATACTCAATGGGGAAAAACTAAAACCATTTCTCCTAAGAACAGGAACAAGAAAGTGATGCCCATTCTCACCACTCCTGTTCAACATAGTACTGGAAGAATTAGCCATTGCAATTAGACAAGAGGAAGAAATAAAGGCATCCAAATTGGATAAGAAGAAGTAAAGCTATATTTATTTGCAGATGACATGAATTTTACCTAAAAAAACCCTCAATATTACATCAAAAACTAAGACTTAATATATGAATTAGGCAATCTGGCAGGATACAAAATTTACAAGAAGAAATCTATGGGATTTCTGTATGCCAATAGTTAATTTATGTAAAGAGAGACTAAAAAGCAATACTATTTACCATCACACTAAAACAATTAAGATACCTAGGAATAAACTTAACTAAGGAGGTAAAAGACCTATATGCAGAAAACTACAGGATACTGGAAAAATAGATAGAGGAAGACATAAACAGATGGAAGAACATACCATGTTCATAGATTGGGAGAATCAACATCATTAAAATATCCGTATTACCCAAATAAATCTATAGATTCATTGCACTCCCCATTAAAACACCAATGGAATATTTCCTAGACCTAGAAAGAACTCCCCAAAAATTCATGTAAAATAAAAAAGACCCTGAATAGCCACC